>OZ022418.1:8368738-8593738 GCA_963989365.1 Rhimphoctona megacephalus | reverse complement strand
TTGCCATGGGGTCATTAGAGTATTTCCAAATGTTCGGAAGCAATGGAAACATAGAGAATTGTAAACCAAGAGTGCGTACGTATGTGTATGAGAGAGAGAGAGAGAGAGAGAGAGAGAGAGAGAGAGAACATTTTTCTTCAATATTTGTACATTTGATGTGAAATAAGAAGAATTTTTTTTTTGTGAAACTCAATGTGTCCATCCTTTTTTTTCCTTCTACCTGCTTTCCAGGGCTATGCAGAGATCTGCTTGGATGTATCGGGAGGGTCATAAAAATAAACCAGACTTTTTTTCGTCTTCTTTATTGTTCACAAATCATCCTTACTTATCCAACTATTATGTATATTGTCGAAACCTAGCCATTTCACGAGCAACCGACTACCACGCTTCTTCAAGACTTTTTCAATGAGATATATGTCGAGATATTTAACTCGAAGTAACTCTTGCTCGTAGAAACGACCTGCAATGAGCTCATCTTGGTGATCTTTTATGTTATATGAAACAGGGCTAGTTTTTCTTACTCGATATATTGTGAAAATTTCTGTTGTCCAGTTTGGTGTATAACCTTTCTCAAATACATTCTTAAATTTACTAATGCGTACTTTATCGCCGATTTTAAATTTCACCAGATTTCCCACCTCAATTCTATTGAAAACATCACGTAGTATTTGTTTTTCATTCGTAACATTAACATTTTTCGGCTTCATCTTAACAGTATGATGTACAGTATCATTATATTTAGTAATTAACATATCGAGAATATCGATCCATTTCCAGTTTCCGCGAAAACTGAATTGAATCCACATTTTATTCTCTCAAGTGTACGATTGAAGCGCTCACAAATTGATGCTTTTAAATTGCTATATGTAGAATACAAGTGTATATTATTCTTTTTCAGCCTTAAAGTCTGTATTATAAAACTCTTTTCCTCGATCGACGTGAAGGTTTTTCGGTATGCGTCCTTTGCTGAGAATTGACTCCATTGCAGCGGTGACATCTTTTCCATTCTTCGTCTTCAATGGTTTGGCCCAAACGAATTTGGAGAATACATCGATGACCGTGAGGAGAAATTTATGCTTGGAGTTGTGCTGTACATACGATGACATATCTACGAGATCAGCTTGCCACGTCTCATCCAGACCGTGTATATCCACATGTCGACGTGGATAGTTTCGCCGAGCTGGCTTATGCAACTCCTCCACCACACATGCTTTTTTCTACTCATTCTTTCTCCCCCACAACGGCTTTCATCATAGATAGAAGATGGGAGTCTGAAGGTTTTTTCCGCTTCACATCGATTTTGACGTCTTGTAAAAGTCTGATGTCACCACTAAGTCCCATGAACGCACTTTTCAAATCGTCTATTTCTCTATGAATATTGTCGAGATTAGCTTTAACACGCTTTTCAAGAGCAGTCACATTCGAATAGTACCTTTCATTCGTTGAATGGGTTATACCACGAGTGATAGCATTAATGTGACTGGTGAACTACCGAGCATTACAACATCCCCCACATTTATTGCCTCACCAACGTTGCCCAGTCGTTTTCGTTCCAAATTATTTTTTAAGGTATTAGATTTAAGTAGTCTTAAATCTAATACCTGGTTTACCTGGGGTACCCACACCACCATCATAACCACGTGTATTCAACTATCGTCCAAACACATCGATAGTCACGTTTAGAATGTATGAAAATCCTGACTCGCATGGGTTAATAAATGATTTTAGCTTCACGCAGTTCCTTAACAACTGATATAATCTCGTTGGAATGGGAGGAGTTCCCGGCAAATTGCGATGCAAGTAGTAGACGAAGACGGTCCAATAGCTCATTTGTATCATCCCAGTAAGCATAGTCAAATGTTGTGTTTTTTCATTTTGCCTCAGTATTTTCGATATATAATTATTAAATTTATAGCTAGTATCTGGTCGTATTGCACCATCATGCCGATAATATTTTTTTATGAGCATTCATTGCAATGACAATTTTCCCATAAGTCTCCAAATCGTTTGGTGTAAAATATTCAAACATGGGCGCTTTTTTAAACAACAACTCAACCAAGCCAACAGTTTCTGGGTACTTTTTATCCCCCACATTAATGTGATCAGCTTTGAATTCTATGAGTGAATCGCCGATCATTAATTTATTGTCGGCGAGGTTTCGCACTCCGAATGAGACATCGAGGGTGGTTTTTTTATCACTACGCAGCAGTCCCAGATATTCATGTATTAATTCACCAACATCTCCACTTGATTTTTCATCATCATCAGCCGACAACCAATCATCATCATCCTCAGCATCGCCCTCATGTTGAATTGTTTTATCAAACGAAACGTTCTGAAGCGTTTCTTCAATATCTTGATGGTCCTCTTCCTCCTCCTCCTCCTCCTCCTCCTTCTTAATATTCACTTTTTCATCCTTAATTTCATGCTTCGGTTTCTGTTTATATGAAACCAGCTCTTCCAATGGACCAACGATCGATTTAAACATATCTTGCATTTTCTGATGTGCAGTATCACGACCACTTTTTAACATTCGATGTTTTCGTCTAATCACATCACTTGCCTTGGCAAGTTGAGACAATACGTCCTTTCCCCTTAAAAGATCCTTGCTTTTCATGTTGACACCGGCAAGTCAGACCTGAGACTGTCTCTTTTCGAACGATGTGTAATCATTTATCGTCGATAGTTAGAAAATAATCAAATCCTCTCCTATATCTACCCTCATTAATTTCACTATCCTTGTCAATAGTAATAAATCCATACTTGTCGGACTTCCAACACTTTACACACATATTTTTGAAGCATGTATAAGACATATCGGTATTCACGTGGTCGTTGTATACGTGTTTAAGATTCATATCGTCCTGTTTAAATAGCACCACGAAATTTGCGTTATCTCTTACAAGATGTTTCGGGATGCGGGTATATGTTTGACAAAGATAAAAACTGTCGATGATCTCGTGTCTTCCCATAGAAAAAAATGCTCTCGTATTATACTATTTTTCACAAGCTATATCGTCAAATATAAATATCGAGTTTGGACGGGCGTCACTCGGTGATACACCTTATTCATGCTCGTTGAATGGATAATATTCGACGCCATGGATAGGTTGAAGTAACTGTTCCAATAATCGATATTTTAGCTGCTTCAACAATTTGGAATAAAGATAAATGTTCTGACATCTCAAGCCATTTGGGTGTATGAGGAGTGTGAGTAATGCATTAGTTTTCCCACAATTTGACGGACCACAAAACACAGCACGAATGCTATCAGGTAGTATATTCCCATGACGCTTTTGCTTCTTTGCCCCACCGCCATCTTCTACAAATTTATCGAATTTTATTACGGGAAGTTGACCGCCCGAAACTTGTTTCTTGGATACCATCTCGCATACGACTAATCGAAATACCCTATAAATACATTATTATAATGTGCGGAATGATCAGTCGAGAATTAGCTGGCTCACAGTGATGATCGTGCATGATAAACCGGGTAAAGGTTTAATAAACAGTCTAATCAACAATCTTCCCGTCGAACTACATCTGCCGGGCTATCAGTATTGTGGACCTGGCACAAAGTTGGCTAAACGTATTGCTCGTGGTGATCCTGGTATAAATCCATTGGACGCTGCGTGCAAAGTGCATGTTATTGCATATTCGAAAAATCGTGATAATCTAGAAGCGATACATTTGACGGATAAAGAGTTGGCTAGGCAAACCTGGCAACGTGTAACCTCAAAAGACGCTAGTCTTGGTGAGAGAGCAAGTGCTTGGGCTGTGACAAACATTATGAAGGCGAAAACAAAATTTGGTATGGACATGAAGCCGTTGAAGAGGAAACCGCAAAAAAGTGTTTGCTCGAAAAAAGTCATTGGCGCTGCACGGAAAGTGATGATTCATAGTGATGACCCTCGTAAAGTCGTCATGTCAGCATTAAAAGGTGCCCGTGCAAGTGTAAAGGGTGTTAAGGTACGTACGCCCCAGGTTTTACCGGTTCCCCGGAAAATTGGTGGTTTATTGCTTTCTCTCATACCCATCTTTGCCGGCCTCAGCGTTGCTGGTGCATTGTCTGGTAGGGCTGCTAGGGAGGGAGGGAGGGAGGGAGGGAGGGGGAGAGGGGGAGAGGGGGAGAGGGGGGAGAGAGAGAGAGATGGGAGAGAGGGAGAGAGAGAGGGGGCGAGGGGGGGAGGGGGGAGAGCGAGAGAGAGAGAGGGAGGGAGGGAGGGAGGGAGGGAGGGAGAGCGAGAGAGAGGGAGGGAGGGAGGGAGAGCGAGAGAGAGGGAGGGAGGGAGGAAGGGAGAACGAGAGTGAGAGAGGGAGGGAGAGCGAGAGGGCGAGAGAGAGGGAGGGAGGGAGAGCGAGAGAGAGAGAGGAAGAGAGAGAGAGGGAGGGAGGGAGAGCGAGAGAGAGGGAGGGAGAGAGGGAGGGAGAGAGGGAGGGAGAGCGAAAGGGAGAGAGAGTGGGAGGGAGGGAGAGCGAGAGAGAGAGGGGGAGGGAGGGAGAGCGAGAGAGAGGGAGGGAGGGAGAGAGGGAGGGAGAGGGAGAGGGAGGGAGAGAGGGTGTGGGAGGGGGAGAGAGGGGGGCAGTGGCAATTAATTCTATTTAATAATACACTGAACAATTAAATGAATACACTCAATTGAAATAAACTTTATTTTAATATACTTTATTTTTTACATAAATCTTTTCTTTTTTTTCTGGACCCTGGAACAAACAAAAAAATACAAGTTTCATTTTGTTGCTTTTCATTCGATGCTCTTTTTTCCAAATTTTTTCATTCTTACCTCTTTGTCACCTGTCACTGCGCGACGCAGATAATCTGGCCCATCTTCACCCGACAATGCGCCACGTTCATTTCTATGGTCCACGTTGTCGCGTTGGTTTTCGCCGCCTCGGCTGCGCTCGCATTGGCAGCTGCGGCCACGCTCATTTCAGCCGGTTTGGCCATGTCGATGCGGGCCATCTCGGCCATGCTGACTCCAGCCACCTCGGCCTCGATGACACTGACTGCCCCGGCCGCGATGATTTTGACTGCCCCGGCCACCATGTTGCTGGCCGCCCCGGCCTCGATGATGCCGGCCGCTCCCGCCACGCCGCCGTTGTGCGCTTTCGGCACGGAGCCGGTTTCCGCGAGCCACAAACATTTGGTCACACCATGCAGCATACGCTCGCATTTCAGCTGCATTATTGCGCTGCCAGCTAGCCTGTGTTCCACGACCTGTTGCGAATGCAGTTTATATTAATAAATTTTCAAAGTAGATTAAAGAATTTTAAAACATGCGAGATTTTCTTACAGAATATGGAAAAAATTTTGATCTAATTTTAAATGGAAAAACCACTTTTTACATTTTAATGAGATGTAACTTACGTGTCGGCTGCCATTGCCTATCTCGCCTATGCGATCTATTATTTGTTGCTGAAATACAAACAATGCAGTATATTTAACAACTTTCAGTTATATTTACAGACGTTAATGTAGAAAAACAACAACATCAATTCCACTCTGTTGACAGTGGACATAAATACATTTCATGAACGGAATGTAATCAACCCTTTAACGTTACAAATACATGTTTTGCATGTATCCTTTTCTACGGGATTATTCACCATCGAAATGTCGATAAAAAAATTCGTCAAGTATCTTATCCACCATTTTTGGGGTCGCTCTTTCCGATGATGCTATTTAAATTTAGCAAAATGTTTTTGCAAAATATAGTAAAAAAGTACCAATTTTCAAGTCACAGTTTTTTTTTATCGTATTTTTCTAAAATCGTATCGTAATATTTCCTAACTATAAAGTACACGGATCGTGTTTTCGATAGTTGTACTTTCGAAATATTTACATGGTTTTTTCTCCCTAGACTTACGTCTGCAAAATAACGGCAAAATTATTAAAAACATTTGATTAACTTTCCGAGTATTCAAATCTATTGATTGGAACGAGTTCTTTTTTAATCAATATGTAAGTTGTATATGGTATCCGAAGTTTTTTGGGTCACTGAACAAAAATTGAACATAATTTTTGCAAAATTCATTTGTTTTTATTTGATATAATCAGCTGTTTAAACAAAATAGAGGAAATTTGCTACTTATGTTTTTTATAACGAAATTTTTAAACATATTATGACAACATGTTTTCTACGTGTTATTTCCCGTAGATTACGATTTTGTAAACGATATAGGTGAATTACGATTTGTTGTCATAATTTGTTTAAACAAATTGTTCAAACAAATTAATTTTGAGAAAATAATTTTAAATTTTTGTTCAGCGACCCAAAAAATATCAAGTCAATTTCAATTGTCAAATTCAATTGTCGCTGATCAAGAATTTGACATTATTTTTTGCAAAATTAATTTGTTTCCGTCCATTCATTATCCTTTTAACGTTACAAGTTACAATTTAACTTTACACATTAGAATTTTTTCAGAATTCTTATTCGAATTTTTTTTTACGCAAACATAATATTATAATAAGTTGAAAATTAAATTATGTATGTACCTTTTTTTCTTTTCTTTTGATAATATTATCAAAAATTTTATTTTGAAAATATTAAAAAAATGAATTGAATTGTAAATTTTTTTAGTAATTTTGCCGTTATTTTACAGACATAAGCCCAGGGACATTTTATCTCATTAATTTATTGCTGTTACTTTGATACAAGGATGTTTTAATGAAAATATCAAAGGTATATAACTAAATTGTGAACTCATTAGTTCTAATGTGTAACGTTAAATCTTAAATTGTAACGTTAAAGCGTTAATGAATGGACGGAAACAAATTAATAAACTTGACTAATAGCTATTATTAATTTGATTAATTAATACATTTAACAGAATTAAATTAGAATATTATTTTTGCGTGAAAGAAATTTCGAATAAGGATTCTAAAAAAAAAAATAAAAAATGAAAAAATACACACTAGATGTAACGTTAATTCGTAAATTGTAATGAATGAACGGAAATAAATTAACAAAATAAACTAATAACTATTATTAACTTAATCAATTAATAAATTTAACGAAATTAAGTTAAAATATTATTTTTGTGTAAAAAAAATTTCGAATAAGAATTCGGAATAAATTCTAATGGGTTCATGAATGAACGGAAACAAATTAATTTTGAAAAAATGATGTCAAATCCGAGGGGCTGCTCACTTAGGAAATCTTTGAACCATTTTATCAAAAATCAGATAGGCAATCGCTAGAAGTCGCTGGAAATCGCGCGACTCGCATGATTCCTGTTTTTCTTATCATTTTTCAAAGTATATAGGAAATCGTGGGAAATCGCAAAGAAATCACAGGATTTCGGGAATCACTGGGAATCGCTAATCCCCTCTTCAAGCGAACAAGCCTTTAAAATTTAGAAATCACTCGTAATCGTTAGAATCAGCATAAATCACACGAAATCACAAGTAATAATCTCATGGATTCAGAAATCGTGAAAATCGTAGTCGAAATCACAAGAAATCGATTTCTTTTAGAAATCGACGAGCCACGGAATTAGCTAGTGAGCAGCCCCTCGGTCAAATCCTTGACCAGCGACCGAAAAAACTTCGGAAACAATATACAACTTACATATTGACTGTAAAAAACTCGCTTCAATCACAAAATGTGAATACTCTAAAAGTATAACAAATTTTTTTAGTAATTTTGCCGTTATTTTGCAGACATAAGCCCAGGGAGAAAAAACCATGTACACATTTCAAAAGTACAATTATCAAGGACACGATTCGTGCACTTTATAGTCCGTAAGTAGTACAATAAAACTTCCGAATATACAATGAAAAAGAACTGTGACTTGAAAATTGGTTATTTTGCACTTTATTTTGCAAAAATATAAAAAATTGGCTTTTTTCGAAATTTAAATTAGACCATCGGAAAGAGCGACCTCGAAAATAGTGGATAAGATACTTAACGGATTTTTTTTTCGACAAACCAAATTTTTTCGACAAAAAAATTGTGGATAATCCCGCAGAAAAGGGTACACGCACAACATGTCCTTGTGACATTAAAGGGTTAACACTATAATGTTACTCTTTCGTTATTACGTTATTGCAGTATTTTGTAAATACGTACAAAATTTAATCGTATTTACCGTTTCATATTCGAGGTATTGAAAATCTATAATTACACAGTTTTACATGTGTTCTTATGGAGAGTGGTAGGAAAATGCACATTTTATGCAATAACTCCAAAATTTATATTTCTTATTTAACTTTTATTTAATTTAAGTTAAATATTTTACTTAAATTTATTATTTAAGGTAATAATTTTAATATATATATATATATATATATATATATATATATATATATATATATATATATATATTAGGGTGATTAAAAAAAATCGACTTTTTTTTTCTCAGTCGCAAATGATTGCGTTAATACTTCATGAAAAAGTAAATCTGCCAAAATTTGGGCTTTCTAAAAAATTTTTTAGAGGTCGCGCCAACAACTTAAATTTTTTTTTTAATTTTAATGAAAAATTATGATATAAAAATATCGATTTTTCGGTGTCACAACAAAAATAGTTAGCACTCAGTACAGAGTTGATTCCCTCAAAATTTGAGCATCAAGAAAAAATTTTAGAGGTCACCCCAGCAGCTTTTCTAAACTTATTTTTTTAATTTCTCGTAAACATCTTGATATAAAAAAATAATTATCTTTGTATCGTAGGTTAATATGATAGCTTTTCATGGGAAAGTAATTCTCCCAAAATTTGAATTTTCTAAAAAAATGTTTAGAGATGCCTCCAATGACATTCAGATATTTTTTTTATAATTTCGGGTAAAAATCGAGATATTAAAAAGTAAATTATTGTGTATCGAAGTTTATATGCTAGTATTTCATGAAAAACTAATTCTCCCAAATTCTCAGCCTAATAAAAAAATTATTAGAAGCCACACCCAGCGATTACTATTTTTTTTTCTAAGAAAACGCAACCTCTAAAAATTTTTTTAGAAGGCCCAAATTTTGGCAGAATTACTTTTTCATGAAGTATTAACATAATCACTTACGACTTTGAGAAAAAAGTGAGAATTTTAACGTTGAGTTTAGCCGAAAAAAAGTCATAATCGCTGGGTGTGGTCTCTAATCATTTTTTTATTAGGCTGAAGATTTTGGAGAATTAGTTTTTCATGAAATCCTAGTATATAATCGTCGATACACAAATTTACTTTTTAATATCTCGATTTTTACCCGAAATTGTAAAAAAATTATTTCAATGTCATTGGAGGCATCTCTAAACATTTTTTTAGAAGATTCAAATTTTGGGAAAATTACTTTCTCATGAAAAGCTAATATATTAACCTGCGATACAAAGAGAATTATTTTTTTATATCAAGATGTTTACGAGAAATTAAAAAAATAAATTTAGAAAAGCTGCTGGGGCGACCTCCAAATTTTTTTCTTCGAAGCTCAAATTTTGAGGGTATCAACTTTGCACTGAGGGCTAACTATTTTTGTTGCGACACCGAAAAATCGATATTTTTACATCATAATTCTGCACTAAAATTGAAAAAAAAAATTTAAGTTCTTGGCGCGACCTCTAAAAAAATTTTTAAAAGGCCCAAATTTTGGCAGACTACTTTTTCATAAAGTATTAACACAATCATTTGCGACTTTGCGAAAAAAAAGTCGATTTTTTTAATCACCCTTATATATATATATGGGCAGATCCATTACTTTTCGACCGCAGCCTGCGCGCTTGGGTCAGCGATTTGGCTGCCGATTTTTTCTCGAAAAGTAGGTTATAAAAAAGACGATCCCCCAAATTTGAACTCAATTTAGCAAATTTTGACGGCTGTAGAATTTTTTGAAATTCTTGCAAAGTCAATTTATTAGCCATTTTCACGATTTTTTCATGCGAACTCTATGAAGCTCAAAGACTCGTATGAAGCGGCATTTTTCTTCGTCAATCTTCCACTTTTGAGAAAAAAATAGTATTTCACTCCAAACGAAAATCTGGTTAAGTTAGCACCCTTTTTTTTAATTACTTTTTTTTACCAAATTTCCCGTATTTTTTAAAAGCTGCCGGAGCGATAATTTTTCAAGTAGACGACTTTAAGACGGCTTAAATTTTTCATCTAGGTATATTCTATCACTACATATACTAATTTTTATATATTGCCACGTTCCATCGTATACACGGCCTCTCAAAGCTACTTGATTTCTGAAAAATCGCTGTTTTCTAACAGCTGTAACTTTTTTCTACCTCAACGAAATTGCTTGAAATTTTCAGGGAATATGCCTTATTCTATACCCAAACAACACTGAATTTTTTTAAAATGTATTTTAGCTGGTTAGTGAGCTGTGAATTTTCGAAATGTCCCAGTTTCCCGCTTTTTTTCATATTTATGGCACTATCGATGACTTTTTAAATTGCACGGAATAAATTTACTGTCATCTTTTATTAAGATGAGATAAAAACATAAAAATTGTACAAAATTATATGTCAAATTTACATTGTCTCAATCCATTTTTTCCCCAATAAGATGTGTCATCACTTAAAACCGATTCGTACATTATTTTTGTTGACGAAATCATAAGCATTGAAATGATGATAATCATATTGACAGGGATCAATAAACAATATCAATTTTCAATAAAAAGTTCACTCATAAAATAATCAACTCTGAATTGAACATGCATTTTTTTTCTATATTTTATATTTAACAATTATGTTGAAAATATCAATAAGACAGTGTTTAAAAACTGTTTCTGTATTCTCTTTTACTAATTATTTTGTTTAATAAATTATTGAAGCTTTTTCCTGACTTGTCACGTCACCGATTCCAAGCAGAGATTGGCAACTCCTTGGCGGTGTAAGCGCCGTGCAGTTCCTACCTGACCGATATAGTAGTGGCACTCTCTACATCTTAGATCTGACACTAACCGTTTCATGATGTCATCCAGATGAGAATCTTTCGCTGTTATCCTTATCCCTAGTATAAACTGTGGTTTGGAAGTCTACATTTTTTATGTTTTTATCTCATCTTAATAAAAGATGAGAGTAAATTTATTCCGTGCAATTTAAAAAGTCATCGATAGTGCCATAAATATGAAAAAAAGCGGGAAACTGGGACATTTCGAAAATTCACAGCTCACTAACCAGCTAAAATACATTCTAAAAAATTTCAGTGTTGTTTGGGTATAGAATAAGGCATATTCCCTGAAAATTTCAAGCAATTTCGTTGAGGTAGAAAAAAGTTACAGCTGTTAGAAAACAGCGATTTTTCAGAAATCAAGTAGCTTTGAGAGGCCGTGTATAAGATGGAACGTGGCAATATATAAAAATTAGTGTATGTAGTGATAGAATATACCTAGATGAAAAATTTAAGCCGTCTTAAAGTCGTCTACTTGAAAAATTATCGCTCAGGCAGCTTTTAAAAAATACGGGAAATTTGGTAAAAAAAAGTAATTAAAAAAAGGGTGCAAACTTAACCAGATTTTCGTTTGGAGTGAAATACTATTTTTTTCTCAAAAGTGGAAGATTGACGAAGAAAAATGCCGCTTCATACGAGTCTTTGAGCTTCATAGAGTTCGCATGAAAAAATCGTGAAAACGGCTAATAAATTGACTTTGCAAGAATTTCAAAAAATTCTACAGCCGTCAAAATTTGCTAAATTGAGTTCAAATTTGGGGGATCGTCTTTTTTTATAACCTACTTTTCGAGAAAAAATCGGCAGCCAAATCGCTGACCCAAGCGCGCAGGCTGCGGTCGAAAAGTAATGGATCTGCCCATATATATATATATATATATATATATATATATATGGGGCATTCCACGCCAAATCATCTGATTTTTTGAAATTTTTATCTTAACACGTTCATCGGAAACGATTTTTTTAGAAATTTTCCGATTTTTTTTTCGAATATCAATAACTCTCTCAAAAATGCAGTGGACCGAATGGATGAGGGGTCAAAATTTTAGTTTTAAAACGTATATTCGTATAAGAATATGTAGGAATTCATCAAAATATTAAATACAACAATTTTTCAAATTATAAGCGATAAATATTATTTTCCATAGTGTTAGCCTCCTTCGATTTTGCTCTTGAATTTTTGTCAAAAACTATCATTTTTTTAATGACTTTTAAGCCTAGTTTGATGACGGGAAAATCGTTTGTTGTATTTTTTATAATTAAATTGTAATTTTTTTTTACTATTAATCATGCACAAATCCCTGAAAAATCATACAAACCAAATGGATAAGGGAGTCAAATTTTTCGTTTTAACAGGTGCTTTCATTTAAAAATATAGCAACAATTATTTAAAGATTACATAAATCAATTTTTTATTTACAAGCAAGAAATGGTTTTTCCCGCAGTGTTAGTCCCTTTTGATTGTGCTGTTACATTTTTATAGGAAACTACTATTCATTTAATGCATTTTAAGACTAGTATAATTGGGGGGAAATATTAGTTTAATCAACAACAAAAATCTTTAATAACATTGACAATTTGAAAAATAGTACTATTTATTTTCTCACGTTCCTACTTATTTTAAAATTCAATAAATGAATCATGCTTCTGTACAAACATTAAAGAAACAAATTAATTAGTACAATCGCTATGAAAAAAGGTTATTTTATCTTAGAATTGGAAAAACTAGGTGATGTAAACTTGGAATTATTTTTCACATATTTTAAAACAAAAGTACATTTCAGAATAAAAATTTTGACCCCCTAGACGATTCGCTTTGTTCGATTTTTCAGGGAGTTATACATAATTGATTGTAAAAAAAATCGATATTTTAATTATAAAAATATATAACGGACGATTTTCCCACGATCATACTAAGCTTAAAATTTCTCAAAAAAATAATGGTTTTTTATAAAAAATTAACAGCAAAATCGAAGGGGGCTAACTGTGTGGAAAAAAAACATTTCATGTTTAGAATTGAAAAAATTGATTCATGTAATGTTTTGATAGGTTCTCAAACATTGTTCTCAAACATGTTCTCAAACGAAAGTACGTTTTAAAACTAACATTTTGACCCCTCATCCATTAGGTTTACTGCATTTTTGAGCGAGTTATTGATATCTGAAGAAAAAAATCAGAAAATTTTTCTAAAATTCGTTTCCGATCAACGTGTCGACATAAAAATAAATAAAAATTCAGACGAGTTCCTTTCAATGAGCTCTATTAGAGGAAAAAAATCAAAACAATAAAAAATGCAAATTTCAAACGTGGCCGATTTGGCGAAGAATGCCTCATATATAATAATATAAAATATATATAATATAAAATATATATAATATATATAATATAATATAATATATATATAATATATAATATAATATATAAATAAAAATTATATATATATTATATATAAAGTTAATATTAATAACAAAAAATGAATAAAAATAAAATAAATTAAAAGTTAAATATTTAATTTAACAAGAATAATAATAAGAAAATAACTCCAAAAGTTCAAGGTGCCAATGATCTCATGTGAAATTTCGTAATTCAATTAACTTGGCTGTTAGAATGATATTAGAATGACATATTATAATAATGATTGTATATAAATGTTAGAAAAAAAAACAATTTATGTTAGAGTTATTTAAAATTGATATTTAATTTAACAAGAATAATAATAAGAAAATAACTCCAAAAGTTACTTACGTGGTTTCGTCGAGTTCCTCTCCATATTATCCATCTTCAATACTGAAAAATTATTTCAAACACTGCACGTTATAATCTTTTAATTTTTAACACTCTACATCAAAATCTGTTAAATATTTGCGAAAATGATTAATTTCTACAATAGCGTACTTACGTTATCGGTTACGATCGAACGAATACTAATCGCTGGTTTAAACTACTCGTGTTACGAATATTTCGAATAGATAGAGAAAGAGCTAATAAGAAATGTGTTCCTCGTTGGTCCTTTATTACTATTATCATTATCAATACTTATATACATGATTAGTTGAACGTAAAAGTGATATACACAGGGGCGCATGTTTATGTGCACACATTTGTAGTAGTCATGAACGAAAATATGAAAGCATATTTTTAAAATAGCAAAAATCCCCTCCCGGGGAAAAAAACCTGGACAAGTACATTGGTGGTTCCTTATGTTTACTAATTTTATTCATATCCCGGAGGGAAACCAACCATATAGATCACGAAATATCCGGCCAAAAAACCAGACTTCACAATAAATGTTACTTTGAATTTATTTCCACAGAACAACACAAGAATCAAAACATTAAAAAATCAGCATTATCAAGATGAGAAAAATGCCACTTATAATTGGTGTGTAAGAAGTATCAAAAGTCTAAAAAAAAATGAAAAAAGATCGACATCTAAGTTACGTGCAGCAGTAAAATTTTTGATATCGGTACTAGGACAAGTATTTCTTTGGTGACTGAGAAGATATCAATATGGAAGTACCGGCAACGTAGGGCATGCAGTTGGTGCATTGCTTCTAGGATCTCCTAAGTCGAGTAGCTACTTTTGTTTTGGCTATGGCGCGACCAATGTTGCCAAATAGTATTTACTTATATGACCTAATGAAACAACATTGCCTGCGCCGTGGCTAAAACAACGAAAAACATTCAGAAACCAGTCGAAAACTCGACACTCAAACGCAGGAACAGGAAGTTTCGCATAAGATCCCGTACTTTTGTAATGTTAAAAAAAGGCTTTAATTTATGTTCGTACATGATAGCACAGTTTTGTTTGATTGGTAATAATTTGATGAACGTTCACCACCGTAAGTTGAGCGTATACGCACAGAGTACTTGTCCGGACCATAACGTTTTATTAAAATTGCTCATTCAAGTAAAAATCAAATAAAAAGTTATGGACCGGACAAGTACTCTGTGCGTATACGCTCAACGTACGGTGGTGAACGTTCATCAAATTATTACCAATCAAACAAAACTGTGCTATCATGTACGAACATAAATTAAAGCCTTTTTTTAACATTACAAAAGTACGGGATCTTATGCGAAACTTCCTGTTCCTGCGTTTGTGTGTCGAGTTTTCGACTGGTTTCTGAATGTTTTTCGTTGTTTTAGCCACGGTGCAGGCAATGTTGTTTCATGAGGTCATATAAGTAAATACTATTTGGCAACATTGGTCGCGCCATAGCCAAAACAAAAGTAGCTACTCGACTTAGGAGATCCTAGAAGCAATGCACCAACTGCATGCCCTACGTTGCCGGTACTTCCATATTGATATCTTCTCAGTCACCAAAAAAATACTTGTCCTAGTACCGATATCAAAAATTTTACTGCTGCACGTAACTTAGATGTCCATCTTTTTTCATTTTTTTTAGACTTTTGATACCTCTTACACACCAATTATAAGTGGCATTTTTCTCATCTTGATAATGCTGATTTTTTAATGTTTTGATTCTTGTGTTGTTCTGTGGAAATAAATTCAAAGTAACATTTATTGTGAAGTCTGGTTTTTTGGCCGGATATTTCGTGATCTATATGGTTGGTTTCCCTCCGGGATATGAATAAAATTAGTAAACATTAAAAAAAAAAAATTAAGTGGGGTTTTGGACTTTTTGTGATATCATAGGGAAACGAAGGACCACCAATGTACTTGTCCAGGTTTTTTTCCCCGGGAGGGGATTTTTGCTATTTGATATCACTTCTTTTTTCTATAGTATTTTCATATTTCGTTTTATATAAACTCCAATAGAGCCTGTATATAACAAAAAAAACTTACAACGTGTCTGCATCATTACATGATCGATTTATTTCAATGTCAGGAATCAGCATTGCTCATACTACTAATTCGACATAAGAGAATGATACAGATTTTCTACCATAAATTCCTTGTTATTGAGACTGTTTAAATATAGGAGCGTTTCGTTCCTGTGATAAGAAAAAAAGTTATAATGTTTTCAAAAGAGTTAACTACAGACTCGAAGTATTTTCGAGATGTTAGTAATTCGTTGATAGGTTATTATTCGATTATAGCTTGGCAGGAAGGTGTTATAGAAGAGACGTCAAGTACCAATTTTTCCCCGAGGCGAAAATTCAGAAAATTAAATACTTTATCATTAGCTTTCAAGTTGTGTATTAGAATAAGGCATTCAGGGGCGAAAAGGTAGCGAGGATATTAGCAATTTCGGTCTAAGCTATAAATAGATAAATTATATTTAACTTTACTGTCAGGAGCCTCAGAATTATTATTCTTTCAAAGATGGAATGACGGAAGAATATGATGCATCATCCTTGACTTACAAATTGTTTTATAAAACATAGAAAAAAAATTTGATTGAAAAAGAATTCGGCCGAAGTACTTGACGAATGTTTTTTCACTTAATTTACATAATGTATCGGTCATGGTGACAACCTCGCCAAGTACTTCGGCCGAAATTCTTTTTCATCTAATTTTTTTTCGTTTGCAATCTTTTTTTGCTTCGGACCCTTATTGATACAGAGTTTTTATTTTCATTCTGGTTGGTAAAACAACTGCATTTTCGAACATGATTCTTTTCTCTATCAACATTCAACATTATTTGAAGATTTTATCACACGATAAAGGCTCCCGTACTTGGCCACATCTATTTTAGTATAGCTCAATTTATTTTATAACTTTTTGCGAAACCCAACCTTAGCTTTTTGTGAGGATTAACTCATTTTGTTTTGTGTGATTTGAATTTATTTGATACATTTTTTGAGAGTGATCACTTTTCTTACTTTTTGATAGGATTTGATTTTCTTAGGGATTTTTGCGAGAACAGGTTTTTGCAGTGTATGTATATTAGTGGATAAATATGGGAACGGCGGTCAACAAATGTACTTGTCCAGGTTTTTTCCGCGAGGGGGTTTTTATGCGTGATATGATGCGTTTTTTCTCTTTCTTTTGAAACATCTCGCTTTATATAGATTAGAAAAAGGTTATATTGGGAAATTATCGCCTTTTCATTTCCAAACCCTGACCCCTTCTACTTCGAGTCAGGTTTTTTCCTCATGAAATAAAGGGGCACGTATTTTGGAATTTTCAATTTGGCATTTTTTTAATTCTCGAGCCAGTCAAATTTTTTTGACATTTCGATTTACCTTTCTGGAATCAGGCTAAAATAAGTCGGGAACTGGGAGTCTGATACAAAAATTTACAAAGCTTTTGAGAGCAAGATTAGAAGAGTCAGAACTTTTCCATAGAATTTGTAGCTATTTGAATTTGTGTTTATCAAATAAACATATTAAACAGCAGTATCTCCTTGCTATATTTGTAGATTTGTGGTAAAAAATATTACGCTTATTTCAGCTTGTTGATAAAAATGGGGCGATTTTTTTCGAAATTTTTCATTTTTGATTAATGATAAAATAAAAAACCAGTTTCACGTATGTTTAGAGAAAACATATCGAATCTATTGTGAAAAAAGTTCACGCATTTTTTCATTCTTATTTTTATTAACAAGGTGGAATCATGATTATTTGTCAATACCATTGAAGAAGTTACTACCATGAAAATAAAAAGTTACAACTATTTCAATATTCTCATTGAATATAGAAAAGTTCAAATAGTATGTTATGGGAACTCCAAAACAATATATTGAACAAAGCGGACAAATTTAGATCAGGATCGTACCCAAGAGAATGAAATGAATTTAGTTGTATTAGTCACATTAGCTTTGAGCAAATTTTGATACCATCAAACCCAGAGCGACTGCAGAGGAAAGCCTTTGGAATAAATTTTTTTCAATTTATTATGCCATAATCAGAGCTAAATAGTGGAAATACTTAACACACATGTCTCCTCTTCACAAAATGTTCAAAGTTTGTAGATATCGGCTACATTCCAATGATACAAATTTTGATACTATCAGCAGAAGAGCATCCGACGACTTTCTGAAACAACTTTTTAAATTTATTATGCCATAACTAAAGTGGAAAAGTGAAAAAACATAGTGCACTTTAAGCCCAACAAAGTTCAGAAAATTTGGATGTATCTATAGCGTTCCGAGGACAGAAATTTTAATCCCATCCAAAAATGAGCAGCCAAAGACTTTTTGTAATAAATTTTTCAATTCATAATGCCACAATCAAAGATAAAACGTGGAAATACTTGGCGCTTCACAAAATGTTAAAAGTTTGTAGGTATCGGCTACATTCCCATGATACAAATTTTGATGCAAATTTTGATATTTATAACAATAATGGCCGTGAAAGCATCAAAACTAGAACTTACAGGTATTTTAATATTATCTTTGAATTTCGAAAAGTTCAGAAAGTATGTTATGGATATTTTAAAACAATAAATTCAACAAAGCGGGCAAACTTAGATCAGTACTGTGCCCAAGAAAATGGATCGAGTTGAGTTGTACCAGTTGCATTATCTTCGTGCAAATTTTCGTACCATCACAACCAGAGCATCCGTAGAGCAAATCTTTTTGAAAATATTTTTCAATTCGTTATGCCACAATAGGAGCCAAAAAGTAGAAATACTGAGCACACATGTTGCTCCAGGAAATTTCCAAAGTTTGTAAGTATACGTTGCGTTCCAATGAAACAAATTTTTATACTTCCAGAAAAAAGGAACCAAAGACTTTCTGACAATTTTTTGAATTAATCATGCCACAACTCAAGCATACCGCACATCGGGCTCAATAAAGTTTATGAATTTTGCATATAGCCATTACTTTTCGAAGCCAAATTTTAAACGACGCTGAAGTTTGCAACGTTGGAGTCCAACGAAATGAACGAAAAAAAAATGTTTGTAATTCACCAATTTTTTATTTCACGAATTATTGGTGTAGGTTGAAAAACTACGAATTGCAAATCCGGCAGGGAACAAAATTGGAGAATTACTGGACTTATTGAAGTTTTTTTAGATCATTTCGTTGGACTCCAACGGTGCAAACTTCAGGATCATAATTTTAATCCCATCCAAAAATGAGCAAGCGAATAATTTTCATAATAAAATTTTCAAGTCCTAATAATGCCACTATTCCAGCAAAAAAGTGGAAATATTGGGCACACTTGTTACTTCACAAGTATTTCAAAGTCTGTACGTATCTGTTGCAATTCAATGATACAAATTTTGATAATATCAGTAAAAACACATCAGAAGACTTCCTAAAACAATTTTTCAAAATTTATTATGCTACAACTAAAGTGAGGAAGTGAAAAAATATAGCTCAATAGAGCCGAATGAAATTTTGAAATTTTGCGTATATTCATGGCGTTCCGAAGACAATAATTTTGATTCCATTGACAAATGAGCAACCGCAGAATTTTCATAACAAAATTTTTAATTCTTAATGCCACAATCGGAGCCAAAAAGTGGAAATACTTGGTACATTTGTTGCTTTACAGAATTCCCAACGTCTGTAGGTATCCGTTGCAATCCAATGATACAAATTTTGATAATATCAGTAAAAAAATATCAGAAGACTTCCTGAAACAATTTTTCAAAATTCATTATACTACAACTAAATTAGGGAATTGAAAAAATGTAGCGCACATTGGGCCCAACAAAATTCTGAAATTTTGCATGTATGCATGACATTCTGAAGGCAGCAATTCTTAATCCATCGACAAATGAGCAAAAGGGAAAATACTTGGCACATCTGTCGCTTTACAGAATTTTCAAAGGCTGTAGGTATCCATTGCAATTCAATTATACAAATTTTGATAATATCAGTTACAGGACATCGGAAGACTTCCTGAAACAATTTTTCAAAATTCATAATGTTACAACTAAAGTGGTGAAGTGAAAATAAAGAGCGCATATTGAGCCATACAAAATTCTAAAATTTTGCATATATTCATGGCGTTCCGAAGACAATAATTTTGATCCCATTGACAAATGAGCAACCGAAGAATTTTCATAACAAAAGTTCAATTCATAATGCTAAAATCGGAGGCAAAAAGTAGAAATACTTGGTACATTTGTCGCTTCACACAATTTCCGAAGTTTGTAGGCATTCGTTGCAATCCAAAGATATAAATTTTGATAATGTCAGAAAAAACACATCGGAAGACTTTCTGAAACAATTTTTTAAAATTCATTATGCTACAATTAAAGCGGGGATGTGAAAAAATATAGAGCATATTGAGCCAAACAAAATTCTGAAATTTTGCATATATCCACGGTGTTCCGAAGACAATATTTTTGATCCCATTGACAAATGAGCAACCGAAGAATTTTCATAACAAAATGTTCAATTCATAATGCTATGATCGGAGCCAAAAAGTGGAAATACTTGGTACATTTGTCGCTTCACAGAATTTCCAGAGTCTATAGGCATTCGTTGCAATCCAAAGATACAAATTTTGATAGGATATGGAGTATATACCGCCATAGTCTTTTGACATAAAGATATATTATACGAGCCATTTTGACATAAAGATATATCATTACTTACTACGGTTATCATCCAGATGCATCCATATATATCCAAATGCAGGTTGACAGTGTATTTGTCTATTAATACATCAAACGCGAGATGATTCTACACCATATTTTGGATAGAAAAACGACGTCGAAAATCTTTTGGAATGGACCAACAATTATCATGCAAGGAACATTTTATGATGTACAAATCTTATTATGGCCAGCGAGGAACATTTTATAATAAAGAGGAAAGGGACCAATAAA
This sequence comes from Rhimphoctona megacephalus, assembly GCA_963989365.1. Lineage (NCBI taxonomy): Eukaryota > Metazoa > Arthropoda > Insecta > Hymenoptera > Ichneumonidae > Rhimphoctona > Rhimphoctona megacephalus. The sequence goes on along the minus strand of OZ022418.1, from coordinate 8,573,158 downwards.
ATAAATTGTCAACGGTGTACAGTTAAAAAAAAAAATTTATTAAACACTGCTCAAAACTCGGCATGATAATAACAAACTTTGCCATATACATTTTTTTGACACTCATTATTAGTTTTGTAGAGTTCCTTTTCCAAATTTACATCGATTCACACCAATCATGATTAACAGTTCAACGTACACTATTTCATATTTATCAAAGAAACGAAAGAACGATTTCTCAAGAAATCTTATACGAGGAACATTTAATCGCGAAAGAGAAATTCCGTCAAAGAGTTAAGTGTGGAAAATAAAAACTGCAGGGTTAACAATAATAAAAGAATGTATATTCATTTCAGCACTGTTCGAAAGTTGATTAAAAGCACTTCACTATTTTCACACCATCACTTTCTGATTATTGCTGTAACCAAGAGTCGATTGAACCTAACCTCGATATTTATAACCTCACAAATGTTCGTGAAAAAAGATTAATATTTTCAGTACTGTTTAAGCCACGAGATTCTAATTAGTCGCGATCGAAAGGGGGAAAAAAATAAAAAATACGTGAATTTGAATGAAACTCTAAATTGCTGTCATTGAATTTATATTAAAGAAATCATTTTTGGATCGTACGCGTACGATCCAAAATTATTTCGCGATTTGTGAATAAATTTATTTATAGATCGCGAAATAATTTTTTTTCCCGAATTTATCCACAACACGTCCCGCATAAGAACTTCTCACTTCGAAAACTCCGTTCAGACTTTCCGCGGTATGGGTACTTCGAACTATTTATTTATTCACAGATCGCGAAATAATTTTTTTCCCGAATTTATCCACAAACACGTCTCGCGTATAAGCACTCATTCTCACTTCGAAAACTCCGTTCAGACTTTGCGTGGTATAGGTAGAGAAAAATGAAACGGAATGGCCAATCACAAGCTCGGAAGGCGTCAAGAGGCCTTTCATTGTGTCGTATACAGACATGCCAATACTTCGATGTCAGCATAATCTTGAGCCCGTGCAAAGTTTTTTCTCAGCAAATACGGCATTAATCGTGCTGATTTAAGGCTCAATCGAAGTATTTTTTCGTAATAAATCTCCAGTTCAATTTTCAAATCATCATATGCCTCCTGAGCTTCGTAATTAAAGAAAATGAATTTCAGTTTTTACTCCCACCACGGTGAATCGTTTTATTCAGAGATAATAACAACACTCGACCTGTCAAACTTTCCGCGGTTCGATATATATATATATATAGCGACGTGGTGGAGGAAGTCTCATTTGACGCCGGTCTGCAACAGCGCCGTGAAGTTAGCCGCGAGGACATGAGGCCTTTGATAGTGTTATATATATATGGGTGTCGTCAGAATGAACCAATCAGAAACTCGAGAGACACTTTCAGCCGGCTTTGGTGTTGTATACAGACACGTCTGATTCTTGAATGTGTAGGTGACTTTTGCGTGATTTTGAGCCCGTGCAAAGTTTTTTCTCAGCATTTACGTCACCGATCGTGCTAAATTTGGGCTCATTCGAAAGATAATTTCTTAATGAATCTCCAGTTCAATTTTCAAGGCCTCAAACGACTCGTGAGCTTCGAAAACGAACAAAATGATGTGCCAATTTTACCCCCACCACCGCGAAAAGTTTTGTTTCGAGAAAGTATAGTCTCGGCGAGCCTCGGGCCAGCAGACGACAGAGCTGTCAATGTACTTGTCCCGAGACTCTACCGAGTCTCTTGATTATATATATATGTTCACGCATTGGTGACCAGAGCGTAATATGTGTGAGATGTCTATATGCGAAGATCCGCACAAAGCGGAGAGCTCAATAACACATATAGATATAGTAAGAGCAGGGGTTCGGTATAGGTATAGAGGACGCGGAGTAAGAAAAATAATTTTGAAAAATTGATTTCTCATAAAATATTGCAAGCCGTAAAAAATCCTTTCAGATGTTCTTCTAAAACACAAAAACCAAAGTCTGTCCAAAATTTCTGCTTGATCTGGGACTGATCCTTTTTTGAAGTTTATTCAAAAGGAATACAAACATATCAATTTTCAAACGTAGTAATCTCAAAATATATATATTGATAACAAATTGGTGATCAAATAATACAGGCTAATGTAAGACGTCTATGCGAATATCCCGAGGGGCTGCTCACTAGCTAATTCCGTGGCTCGTCGATTTCTAAAAGAAATCGATTTCTTGTGATTTCGACTACGATTTTCACGATTTCTGAATCCATGAGATTATTACTTGTGATTTCGTGTGATTTATGCTGATTCTAACGATTACGAGTGATTTCTAAATTTTAAAGGCTTGTTCGCTTGAAGAGGGGATTAGCGATTCCCAGTGATTCCCGAAATCCTGTGATTTCTTTGCGATTTCCCACGATTTCCTATATACTTTGAAAAATGATAAGAAATACAGGAATCATGCGACTCGCGCGATTTCCAGCGACTTCTAGCGATTGCCTATCTGATTTTTGATAAAATGGTTCAAAGATTTCCTAAGTGAGCAGCCCCTCGGAATATCCGCACAAAGCGGAGAACGCGATAACATAATATAGATATAGCAAGAACACAGCGATGGGTACACAGCATAGCGAGGAGTCTGCGGCTCATCGCTATCATTAGAAAATAATCAGAAAAAAATCGCTAATAAGGCATCAGAAAATATTGCGAGTTGCTAAAAATACTTCAAGATATTTTCTTAAAACACGAAAGCGGTTTGTCTAAAATTTTGGCTCGATCCGGGGTTTATCCTGTTTTGAAGTTTGTTCAAAAAGAATATGAATAAATAATTTGCAATGCAAAGTATTAATCTCAAAATATATATATTTATAACGGATTTGCAATTGACCAAGCAACGTAAGGTAACGTGTCTATGCGAAGATCCGTACAAAGCGGAGAGCGCGATAACATATATAGATTAGCAACAACACAGAGTGATGGGTGTAGGCATAGCGATGAGTCTGTGATAAGAGAAACAATTTTGAATAATCGATATCTCAGAAAATATTGCGAGTTGTTAAAAATCCTTTAAGATATTTCCTTAAAACACTAAAGTGAAAGTCTGTCTAAAATTTTTTAGCTCGTTCCGAGGTTTATCCTTTTTGGAATTTTTAATGCAAAGTAGTAATCTCAAGATATATTTATTTTTAATGTATTGGCAATCGACTAAACAACGTAATGTAAGGCGTTTATGCGAAGATTTGCACAAACCGAAGAGAGCAACATCATATTTAGATATAGTAAGAAAGTAGAGTGTTGGGAATAAATATAGTGAGCGCGAGGTAATAAAAATATCTCATAAATATTATAAATATTTTAAATATTATAACTAATAATATTTTTCATATCATGAGTAAAAAACCCTTTCAGATGTTTTCCTAAAACATAAAAATCAGTCTGATCATCTTTTTGATCTGTGATAGATCCTTCCCCGAAGTTTATTCAAAAAGAATACGAACAAACAATTTTTTAAAAGTAGTAATCTCAATATACATATATTCACAACGAAGTGCTGATCAACCAAAACAGGATAAGTAAGACGTCTATGCGAAGTTCCGCACAAAGCGGAGAGCGCGATAACATATATAGATATAGCATAAACACAGAGTGATGGGTATAGCAATAAGTATAGTCAACTGAATATATGTATATGTGTGTGTGTGTGTATATAACGTATTGGTAATCGATCAAGCAAGGTAACGTAAGGCGTCTATGCAAAGATCCGCACAAAGTGGAGAGCGAAATAATATATATAGGTATAGTAAGAAAATAGTGTTGGATACAGGTATAGTGAGCACGTGGTAAGAAAAATATCATAGAAAATATTGCGAGTCGTGGAAAATATTTACAGATGTTTTTTTTTAAAACACAAAAACGAAAGACTATTCCCCTTCAAATATCAAGGGAGCTGTCATGCTTTAAATATGCAATGAAAAATTATAATTTGATTTGAAACAATTCAGCAATGTCGGTGTTGTTGTGATGACAAAATATTTTTACATCCTTCAATGTAATGTTGAGTCTGGAAAACATGAGCCTATGTGTGTATGAGCATGAGCGCACGAGTATGTGCCCAGTACCTCATTCTAAGATTATGCTATCTTGTTATTATGGGACAATTCGATTTCAGTAATGATTTTATATTGAAACGATCAAGTAGCAAAATTTGTGAAATTGTGGCCTGCTGTTCAGTGTTTCGAGTGAGAAAAATTGTGATTGCAGTTCCAACGTTTATTAATATTTCAAACCGTGGTAAGTACTTGTTTTTTTTTTTTAATTCTACAATAAATATTTAGATGTGTTTAAGTTTATGAGGTAAAGTTTATGAAAAATGAAAAAAAATATTTTGACTGTTTCTCTACGTAACAATAGAATATATTAGTGTATAGTAGAAGAATAATTCGGTTAGGTGTTTCGTATGAAACTGGAAATGAATATTGAAAAACGAATAGATCTTCATTAATGTGATGTATCAATCTCATAGCCGGTAAAAATCTTGTTTCCTGCAAAGTTCAATTTTTGATAAAAACCAACTTACACGTTTTTCTCCATTCACGTAACGGGATGTAATCTTCGCTTTTCTCGAAACGTCAAGTCTCCAAGAAAAGTGTAAATCTGCTATTCAGATCTCTCTCGCACTCATGCAACTACTAGAGTGCTTTCAGATAGTCATATCACTAAGCAATAATTGACAAAATTTAAATAAATTCACGTGTTTTTCCTACGGAGAATTCGACCATTTCCTCAACACGGATACACTTCAATGCATTTTATAGCAACAAATTAGCAAACTTTACTTTCTTTATCAATAATAATCAATGCATATGAATAAGTTAATGTTAAAAATTAGTGACACCGGAACTATAATTATAAAACATTACTTATAACAGTAGTCAATATGGAATTTGCGACTTGGAAGGAGCTAGGTATTTTCTACAGATTTTTGCGCGCTGAACACGAATCCGGTCGTTAAAATTGCCTATCGTAACGTTAAGTTTTTTCAAAAACCGGGATCAAAGTGTCGAAAAAACGCGTTTTCCGCCATTTTTGAAAATTTATAGTGCATGAACCCGACGTGCTAGGACTTTTTAACAATTCTTAAAATAAAGTTCAAACCTTGAATTTTTAAATGCAATTACTATGATTTCCGTAGCAAGGTCGGTAAAGAATTGCCAACGCTTATTCTTTGTGGTGGTACGCGTGCTTGCATGTGTACGGGCTTTATGGGATTGGCCATAATGTTGAAAATCACGGAGTACTTTAATTACAGCTTTGAAGATGTGATTAACACCTGATTTGAAAGAATCAATTATCACATAAAAAATATGTTTTTTAATTTAATAAAAAATTTAGTTACTCCAAAATAATAAAATACATCTTTCTACTCCTTAAACTAAATATTTTTAATCCTATAGTTTTCAATTTACTCTGCACAATGCCGGCTTTTCGGAAACCTGCCGTTTTTTTAAGGAAAAACTAGATAACTGCGAAAAAAATCGCAAAAAAATGTTTAAGAAACGAAACTAAAGCTAATGGTGTTGTTTTCAAATATCTTATCACTAAATGGTAAGATTACTATCTTTTCAAAGTCCAGCACACGATTTTGCAAAGTGAGAAAGTCGTGAAACAACTTACATTTTCAAAATGACGTACCGAGTACAAAAAACAATCGCAGAGATAAAAATAGAAAAGCAAAATAGAGCTGGATTTGTCCGCTTCAAAACCCCGTTTGCTAAATTGGTTTATGATTGTTTTTCGCCGAGATATTCGATTTCTTGTACGGATAGAAAACTTACGGGTGCCTAATACTTTTAGCCAAGGCTGTATATTCATTGCAAACTTAGTAAATGAATATGAAAACTAGTGTTGCTAAGAATCTTGGAATTTTTTATAAAATGCTTATAACTGTAAGGCAGACATTCATTAAGTTTCAAATTGTAAATAATTATATTGAGTCGGCTAAAAAAAATACTGCATTTTGCAATTAGCATGACAATTTAATGAAATAATTCATCTCTCTGGTGGCCATACACAGAATGTACTTATAGGCTGCAGGTTCCACATACGGTTTTTTAATTACTTTTGCAAACTTTTTGGCCATTAAAACAGTAAAATTCAAAAACAACTTACATCACTCTAATGAATATACAGCTTTGCTCAAAAGTATTAGGCACACTGGAGTTTTGTTTTATTCAAACAAAAAATCGAATATCTAGATTTTAAGAAAAATCTTAAACCAATTTAGTAATTGATGTTTAAAAGCAGACAAACTGAGCTTTGGTTCATTTTTTTCGTGTGCGATTTTTTTTTGCACCCAGTACGTAATTTAACAAAAAACTGTTTTGCATCATGTTCTATGTTTATAAAATCAATTGCTGAACTTTGTAATATTTATTAAAATTATTTTTTAATCAGAAAATATCAAAAGGGACGTCTTCAGCTTCAATTTGGTATTTTGCCATAAAATTTGTGATTTTTTTTTACATAGTTTTTCAGTTTCTTCCAAATTTTCTTCAAATTGTTTGACCAATATTCGATAATTTGTTCCATTCATTCATTGACGTAACTTAAAAACTACGAAGTTGCACCCGAAATATTAAGAACAGAGAAATGTTATTCAACTTTTAACACAACCGAATTTATTTTAAATTCTTATTCGAAATTTTTTTCTCGACCGTTTTATTTCAATATTTAAATATATTTATATATTTGAAATAGTATTAATGGAAATGAGATACAAATATTTACAAGTATTAGATGATATAATAAAATAATTAGGTCTCATATGATATGTGTCGCTCATCGTCAAAAAATTCAAATTGTATTCGAACGAAAGATCGAAAGAAATTTTGAATCGTTTCTACGTATTTTTTTTAAATTATAAGCAACCATATGACGATGTGTAAAAAATAATAATTAGTATTTCGACCGTTCTGTTCACATTTTGACCTCAATTTTCCTATAATATCAAGAATTATTGGACAATTTTGCGAGCTGTTTCCAACCTTTTATGTTTCAGATTGAAAATGTTAATAGTGTCAGGCACAATAAATTTCTCTAATCCATTAGTCGCAAATATTTAAAGTTTCATTTCAGTCGCAAATTAGGTTTATAACCTCCATTTTTTATTGACGGACTTCAAAAATGGTTTATTTTCGTTGCTTTAATCAAACCGTTTTTCTTCTTACTTTATGTATGCTTCATTAACACTCTTATTCGTTTTCAGGTCACTTCATTTTTTTTTCATTTGCATTATTCCAGTTCTTTTTTTTGTTTTCCCTTTTTCCTCTCCTTTTTTTATCAATAAATATTTTATATATCAATAGTGGTGACATCAAGTAGTTTGGGTCATCATTTTGATTGGCAGCTTTTAACCTGAGTCAAGCGAAGCTAGTGGCGGGTTAATCGAGCGCCTTCTGTTACTTATAACGGATAAAACGTTGTCGACGAGCAATCGTAGACATCACGTTAGAGCTGCTTTATTAACGTGAACGTTAATACAATTTTTAACCCGACCAAGGCAACGCCGAGAAGACGGTTATTAGGGTTCTCGGCAGCTGAACTTTGTACTGTGACGTTGTGGCCCTCGTCACATGCTGCGTCGTGGTGGAATCCACCACAGCACTCTCCGCTATAGTCGATATTAGGCTCCGATGGGCAGCGTAGCACTAGTTTAGCCTCTCCGAGGCCCCGTTAGACCTCTCCGAAGCACCAGCGAGCACTAAAAACGTCGACGCCAGCCCGAAGATCACCGCAACGACCTGTAAGTCACCAAAAGCACTGAGAACACAGCGAGGAGCACCGAGACAACCCAACCACGAGTCCACGACGAAGAGAACACTCATCAGGAGCACCGAGACCACGCACCAAGTCCCAGCACTCACTCCCACCCCGAATAACTCCTCTCACCCACATATTTCCACACAATTATCCCCTGAAATGAAAATCGGGCAACTCACCTACGGTAAGGGAATATTTCCCTTACCTGTTGAACATTCGAGGCGATGACCAACGTCGAAGAACTGTGGAATGGCAGGAGACGAGTCGGAGGGACCTAACCTCAAACATCGAACTTCCTCGGACAGGGAACGTTCGCCCGTCAACCCGAGGTAGACCGGACGAGTCCCCCGGCGTCAAGGCTCCTGTTCTCCGCCCAGTTGGTCGTGCCAAATCACCGGAGTCCCGTCATCACCAAAAACATCACCCGAAAAACGGATCACACCACCTGTCACTCGCACTTCGAACGCATCACAACATCGGACAAACAAAACGGGCCGACATGTTGCAAGTTCGGTACCGGGTTCAAGTTTTCACCACTGTGGCGCTTGAGGACGATGCCTGTGCTTGCGAGCGCATCAATTACCAATCCAAATCTCGTCGCCGATGTCAGCGTCGTGCCACGGCCATCGATCGCCAATCGAAGACCCCCCGCAACGAGTCCTTCTCTCCTTCCCCCATCCTTCCTTACCACCGAGTGTCAACGCGACAGCAATTAGCGGGCGCTAATTGGTTCGCGGGCGTGCGCGTGTCGATTATATTATGGATCGACACGCGCATCATCGATCAAAGAAGACGAACGAAGAAGAAGATGACGTCACTTCTACAACGACTCGGCGTGTGTACCGTGGGCGCTCCTGCTATTTTTGAACATTTTTGTGATATTAATTGTTAATTTGGTGAACTTTACAACGACAACCCGGCTCGACCCTTTTGGAAACCGATTTCGGACATTTGGACAAACTTTTGGTGTCGTTTTGGCAATAGATAACATCAAGTAAGTCGTTTTTTCTCACCGCGGTGTTTCGGCGAAGGACGCGTGGCTTGACGCCATTTTTGCCGGGACGCGTCGTTCGAATTCGCAAGGTGTTTTTTCTCGATAATTAACTTGTCCGAGTCCCTCTGACTCGTGACATCGTGTCATTTCAATAAAATAAGACTTTTCGCGATTATTGCGCGTTGCGAGAGTGCTGTAGTGTTAGTATTAAATTAGATAAGTTGTAAAGTGCGAATTTCCCCCCCCCCCTTCCCCTCACGCTCAACGAATAGTCCTTCGTACGGACGCGTGTTCGAACCGGCACATTGTACGACGCCGAAATCCCCCGTAAATTATTTTTGCCCCGTTATTTGTTCGTCTCGCTGCGTTCTAGCGAACATTATTCAGTAAATTATTTTGTTCAGAAAACAAGTGATCAGTAATTCCTTTAGTTTTTTTTTTAGATTCGAATCACGGGTATTTGTAAGTACGCCTGAGCGACAGGAACCCGTCGATCCTAGAGATTATCGTTCGAGTCTCTTGCGGATTTTTGATATAATTTTTTATATAATTTGTTCCCCTACGCTAGCCCCGATTTTGTACCTTCCCCCCCCCCCCCCCAGTATTATTATTATTATTATTGTTACAAAGAACGGAGAAATCAAAGAAAGAGATTATTTATTTTTGCTTTTGTATTTATTTTTGTTACTTTTATTTTAAAAAGTAACTGGCGCCCAAATCAGAAAAATACAGGACTTTCCATTGCAATAAAGCCAAATTTTGTGATTGATTTTCTCCTAATTTTTTGCCTTTGTTTAATTTATTTTATCCCTGATTTTTAGTCATTTTCAGGGATCGGTGGCGATTATCGTCATAGTACATATTCAAACATATTCGAAATAGAAAATTTCCAGCGCCTTTTTTGTTGCAAATCGAAAAGTTTTCATTTGAGTTGGAATTTATTCGCACCCTTTTACCGAAGTTAGTTCCATTGAGGATTCTACTTCTCTATTTTCTCTCCTTTTTTAACAATAAAAATTAAAAGTCTCTATAGCGATTTCAATTTGTTTGCAATTACAGTGGTGACTTTTGGTAGTTTTGGTCACCATTTCAATTGGCAGCTTTTAACCCGGGTCTGGCAAAACCAAAAACGGGTTATTCGAGCGCCTTCTGTTACTTACAACAGATATAAAGAGCCAGTTCATTCATTCAAATTCAACGTTAATATAACTAAACTCGACTACGGTGAAGCCGATAAAGTTATTAGGGCTCTGAGCAGCTTCGCTTTGTACATCTTCAAACGCATTTGAGGTACAATAGTTTGAGCGCTTTCGCTATTTTCAATATAACAGTTATCAGAAGAGTCAGCATTTATTTGCACTTGTTTAAGGAAGTTTGTTCAATTGAGGATTCCACTCCAGGTGCTAAGTACTTTGAAAGGATCGTCCCATCGTTCCATTTCATAAGTTACTTCTTAACGGCATCAATTTTCAATGATGGTAGAAAAAAACTACCAATTACGACAAAATGATCGCATAACGAGAGGTGAATGGCTTAATGATGATCATATTGAACAGTTTGCAAAACTATTCAATGTTGCCGCTGACTTTGCATTTCAAATGCAACCAGTGGTGTACGTTCAGGTACCAGATTGCATCCGACCCAAGGACCGAAATGACAAACATGTACAAATATCGTTCAGTGGTAGTGACTTTATTACGGAAGATCTTAAAGAACCGTCAGGGGGTCATTGGGTTTGCAGCTACTACGATGGAAAAAAAATTAGTATTTACGACTCTCTTCATCGTAATAAGTTGCATAAGCAGCATAAGATTTATTTGGAAAGATTGTTTCCTTTTTACGATTTTGATAGAATAGGTGCCATATTATACCCGACTGTCGACAAACAGCTCAACTCGGACGATTGTGGATTATATGCAATGGCATTTGTGGTATCGATATTGTTTGGGTTAAAACCAGAAAATGTTCGATACGTTCAGCCGAGTATGCGAGAACATTTGCTGAAAATGTTTCAGTCACAGTGTATCGAACACTTTCCACGTGAGAAGACCGATATAAACATTATAAAATCCCTAAGACAAGTTCAAAAACAGCGGAAAGATACCGCATATAGAGCAGAGCAGAAACTGAAAAAGAAGGGATTACAACAATCGTTGCCAATCGACAAGGTTGATGGAATTGACGAGACTTGTCACAGTAACAAGGACATAGAAACTCCGGCGAATAAAAGTATTTTCGATAATAAGAATTGCTTAGGTTCTACAATTTATGCTCCGAGAATAACGACGAACATTAAACCAGCCTGTAGCTATCTTGCAGAACAAACGATTCAGAAGGATAATGAAGAAAATCGGCAAGAAAAAACTTGCATTCATTTTCACAATTTCAAAACTGTATATTCCAAAGCCATGGAGCCACTGCCACATGCGCATAATATTGAAAGCAATGATACTATTATTATTGATGATAGCACACCTATGGATGTTGATAGTTACGTAGAGCCTTTTGACGTTCTCCAAAAACGGCTAATAAGTGATGGTTCTCAGCTCAATGCTGATCATATCGATGCATTTGGACAACTGTTGGAAGTTGCGTCCAATTCAGAGTTTCGGCAACGATCTACATGGCATATTTATAGACCAGATTGCATTGAGGCTGTTTCACAAAATCGTAGGCACATTCAAATTTTGTTCAGCTGTAATGAATTAATTATGCCTCAATATCGTCCTCATGAAAACGGTCACTGGGTGTGCAGTTATTATGATACAAAAAAAATATATATTTTTGATTCCATTGGCAGTAAACGGTTGCATCGTTATCACAGGCTGTACCTTGGAAAATTATTTCCCTATTATGATTTTGATACAACCAGTTCTATAATATTTCCAGATGTCGATAAGCAACCTAATAGCGATGATTGCGGGTTGTTCTGAATAGCCTTTGCCATATCAGTTTTCTATGGCATAAATCCAGAGAATGTGAAATATGAGCATGAGTCTATGCGTCAACATTGTCAATGGATGTTTAGTTCAAGTAAAATTGAACCTTTTCCGTGTCAAATATTAGACGGAAACTCTACATCGCGGTTCGTTCAGCACGAACGAAAAAAGAGAGTAGCTAATTCGGCAGAAGTAAGCCATTCAAAGCCGAAGCAAATGCGGAGAGAAAAATTTGTTCCTGAAATCGGTCTAGATACTAAGATGAACATACCTGAAAAAAAGAGTATAAAAGATGGAATAACTCCTAATCATTTTAAACATGCGTTGCCAAGCAACGTCATTCACCGGACATGTACAGTAATGAATGAAAATAACCGCGAGCCCACGACGTTGGTCGATAAAGATAGTGTTGATGAAATTGGTGAAAGTAGATTGCCTGTACTTAAGGAATCAAAAAAAACATCGATTATAGGTAAACATCCACGATATAAATATTGGGCTCATTATTATCAAATGAATAAAGAAAAGAGAACAGAAGCCGCAAAAGCACGTTATGTATGCAATAAATTGAAAAATAAAGTGCACATCGGCAAAAAAATTAAAAACAAATATTGTGCATTTATTACAAAAAGTAATTGGGTTCAAACAAAATATACCAAAGAGAGGTATATTCTAAACATATCGGCTAAATTAACAGGGTTAGATCTTGTTGATAGTCGACTTGAAGCCGAACGGATTATTAAATGGTGTTTCTTCATTAGGCAAACCCATGTGGGTCTGTTGAATAAGATTTTGAAAGATATTAAACAGAAGGTTGAAGTATATTTGACACGAATTGGAGATCATTTATGTGAAAACGATCCTGACTTTATTCGGCTGTTATGTGGTGATTCATTACATAATGCCTCTTCAGAAGCTTATTTTGGAGAAACGACATATAATATTTTCAAACAAACCGTACCTATTATAATGAATTCAGAGGGTCGGGCTATTAATATACTACCTTTGGAACAGACGAAAAAGAAAATGACAAAATCGTGGAAATGCAGCGAAATGTGCAAATCTAGTGACATCGCAACCATGAAAAATGTAAAAGATATTTTTTATCAGTTTTTGACTTGCACAGTTAGGAAATTGGATAAGTTTCTATGCCATTTCCATAAATGTACAAACAACATAAATGCGGATACGCTCGGTCATTCTCATGGATGTTACATTAATACTAATACGTGCACATCCAAATTTTTGTCGTTACAAATACTAGCTTCTCACTTTCCGAATATCCGACACATCAATCGATTGATATATCGTCTTATGCTAACCAATAAAAATTTGACAAAATTGGATGAAGCGTTGAATACGAATGACATTCTTACGCTTCAGGAAGCTGCTAATGAAGCTGAAAAGAAAGCCCAAGCTTATAGAATCGAGGTAAAAGAAATTAATCTGGATGAGACTAAGATCCGTTCGGAATTCGGTGCGGCATTTAGAGCTTTTGCAAAACGTTTAATGAACGAAACACCAAACATTCCGTGTATCTCTTGCGAAAAGCTCAATCCACGAAGAAAAATAAGAAATATTCAAGTCTCTGAAGTTTTTGCATACGGAGATGTTTGGGATAAGTTCATAACATTTTTGCGAGAGCGCACGAACGTACAAGAAAGTAATCATATATGCCAATATTGTGACGGCTTTATGAGTAAAAATAAAGTGCCGCCAACATGCATTCTGAATAATCTTTATGTTGATCCAATCCCTCCTGTAATTTCCAACTTGAATATGTATGAAAAAATTTTAATTCAACGCGCTAAATCGTTCCAAGTCGTGCAAAGAAAAGGAACGGTGATGAACAAGCGGATGCCTTAGAAGCACATGATTCCTAAGGCGGTTGGCAGAAATTTTATTTTACCCTTACCGATAGAGGAAACTTTGAAAAAAATTTGTCCTAAAAACGATCCTATCAATTGGGACTCGGAGGTGTACACACTAATGAGAGGTATCCCCACAAAAGCTAACCTAGTATGGGAAAAATTGGTGAATTTCGTAAAAGTATACGAATCATTGAAGATTTTCAAATTGAAAAACTCGTTCTACTCCGAAATAAACCTGCCAAAACAGCCTGAACAGTTGTTGCCCAGGAATTTGCGGGATTTGGAGTATCAACAAGATGAGCCTTGTTCGGTCAGTTCATCAACGAATTCTCATATTCTGTCGTGTGTTACCAAAGATGAAGACCCGAGACCCAACATCGATTTGGTCAAAACTAACAATGCTGCCATGGTCACTCAAATGTCACAATCAGATGAGTTTTATGATGCATATACTATTTATCCTATGCACGAAAAAAAGTGGGCAGGTCTGCAACGGAGTTGTATCAAATGCTGAAGGTTAAAGACGTTCCTGTGAATTGGTGGACACCCTATATAGACTTGCTGTGTTTTCCTGATTTATTTCCTTATGGGAAAAATGGCCTTAACGAAAAAAGACCAGTCCCTTTATCTGATTTTGAATTTTACAAGACAAAATTCATGTCGAAACATTCGCAATTTCGGATGAATATTCCATATTTATTTTAAGCTTTAAATAATAATAATATGCGTCAAATGAATGCTGGAATTTTTCACAAATTGAACGTAACGAACATGCGGCAAAACCTTAAGGCCAGTGATTGTCTTGATCAACTAGATAAAGGCCATTTAGAATCCAATTTAAATACAATCTTTTCTAGATTGCGTAATACAGAACAGTTTTGGAAAAAGCCAAGAGGTGATTTGTATACCATGATTCAGGAATATGGACCGCCTACGTGGTTCCTCACGGTTAGTCCAGGTGAATGGCTATGGGATGATTTGATAGAATATCTTCGTGATTTACATCAAGTGCCATCAAATATAAAAATAAGTTCCATGGAGCTAATAGCTAAAGACCCAATAGCTACGGCCCGATTTATGGATGCAAAATTTAAAGCACTCGAAAGTTTCATTACTTCCTTTGATAATCCAATTGGGAAAGTTCTGTACTTCTTCATTCGCTTGGAATATCAGAGTAGAGGTGTTCCACATTGGCACCTTCTAATTTGGGTTGAGGGTGCCCCTATGATTGGCGTATCATCACCGGAAGAGATTGTCTTTTTCATATTGAATTATGTAACTTGTAGGATGCCAGATAAAAATGTATCGCCACAACTGCATAGACGGGTTCTTATCCATCAAAAACATTCCCACAACAGTTACTGTTTACGAAATAAAAAGACGAAAAGTGGTTTCGTTCGTCGTTGTAGATTTGGTTATCCACGTCCTATAACAAAAAGTTGCAAACTTCGTGACGTCGCAGTATCCATTTCCCGCAGGAAGACTTTGAAATCTAAAAGTAGACTGTATGACTTACCACGTAGTTCAGCCGAAGCTCTTATTAACGATTATAATCCGGCTATTCTATGTGTATGGGAAGGAAATATGGACATCCAATTTGTAGGGGAGAATTCTACATTATTGGCGCTTTATTTGACAAAGTATGTTTCAAAACTGGAGAAAACTAATATGCCAAATGTAGTAGATATTATGAATTCGTCAAAATCTGTTACTAGTAATCTTTGGAATTGGGGAATGCGTTTATTGAGCCATCGTGAGTGTGGTGCTTTCGAAGCTGCTGATAGTGTTCTTGGTATTCCACTATTCAGAACCGATCCGCGCACTGTTATAAGATGGGTAGATGTTAATCCCATTCGAAATAGGAGAATAAAAAGTCGTAAGGAGATCAAAGCATTGGACCCAGAATCGACCGACTTATTTTATCCTTCTCTTGTTGATACGCATTATCCGAACAGACCTGAGGAGTTAGATTCCATTAATCTCTACGATTTTGCAAAGTGGTACGATGTCACCAACACAGAATTAAAAACGCGGGCGGTATATAAAATCGGTGAATCTATGTATTTGAAAAAGCGTTTGCGAGCCTGTCTCATAAATCATATTAAATTTAATGCTGACACTCAACCCGAAAAGTATTATTATTCTTTACTACTGCTATTCAAGCCTTGGCGTAAAATTGAAGAATTGAAAAGTGATCATGATACATACGCAGAAGCATTCGCGACAATACAGTCAGAACTTGAGGATGCGTTGAAGTATCATGAAAAAAATATGGAAATAAAAAAAGCAAGGGAACATGTCAAGCAACAAATTGAACAAAAGTTGTTGGATAGTCCCGAAGAAAAAAATGGTTCGGGCGATAATAATGATCCGTTGGGTTGTATTCCTGTTGAAATTGAGGAGGCAATCAAAGATTTCAAAGATGGCGTCGATCAACTTCAAGCTTTAAATCTCTCGCAAATGATATCAGAATTGAATCAGGATCAGAAACGAATTTTTGACCGCGTTACCCATACATTAGCTACGGATAATGAAACTATGGGGCTTTACGTGAGTGGTGAAGGAGGAACTGGCAAAAGTTTCCTCATAAAAACAATTAGAACGTGGATTAAAAAAATTCAAGGCAAAGATACAGCAGTAACCGCTCCAACGGGAATAGCGGCTTTCAATGTTGATGGTTTGACGGTACATCGTTTGTTTCAATTACCGGTTGAACACGGTTGTACCGCTAAATACAGACCACTTACAGATGGCGTTCTTAAAATATTACGGGCGGAATTAGAAAACGTAGCATTAATAATAATAGACGAAGTTTCAATGATTTCCAACGTCACTTTATTGTACATTCATTTGCGATTGGCTGAAATATTTGATACATCCGATTCTGAGGATGGTTGGTTCGGAAAAAAACACATTCTTTTATTTGGTGATTTATTACAACTTCCACGTATACACGAAAAACCAGCATTTGTTACATTAGCAACGGATAAAATCGAAAAATTCGTTGGGGCAATGGGTTCTGTTGACTTATGGTCCCAGCTATTTTCTTACGATGAACTCACCATCAATATGCGTCAAAAGGGCGACCTTACCTATAAAAATTTATTATCTCGAATTCGAATTGGGATTGTTACAGATTCTGATACCGATCTTTTAAATACAAGGAAATTACAGTTTAACGAAGAAACTGCGGAGGGTCGATTAAATGAATTGTGCGACTATATGTGTCGATTACCATCTGATACCGTTTGCTTACTTCCTACGTGTAATCAGTGTGACATTCTAAATGCAGCTATGTTGACTCGTATTCCTTCGCCGGAGATACACCTTGTTGCCCGCGACTCCATAGATTGTTTACGTCAAGTAAGAAAAAAGGTTTCGAAAGCCTTATGCAAGGATGAAGAGGGTAGCTCGAGAACAGCAGGTTTAGCCAAGCTTATTACTGTGAAAATTGGCGCTAAAATAATGATTCGGAGAAACATTGATATTTCTCTTGGGCTTGTAAATGGTACTATTGCGACAATTCTTTCTGTAAGACGGGATATTCAGACCGATGATATTGATACTATTAACGTTTTGCTGCCCAACGGTACGAAATATACGTTGGAACGTTCGACCGTTAAATTTGAAGTCATGCAGGGAGCGTTTGTTTCTCGCAAACAGTTTCCTATTTGTCTCTGTTATGGTATAACTATTCATAAAAGTCAAGGCCTCAGTTTGATAAATGCTCTTATCGAAGCGGGTAATTCCATATTTAGTTGGGGACAAGCTTATGTGGCGCTCTCACGGGTTACAACATTACAAGGATTGCATCTTATTAATTACGATCCAGGATCTGTGAAAGCGGATCCGAAAGCTATTGTTGAATATAATCGATTGCGAGCAGAGTATCGGCCAGATCTCCATCCTTTTAATGTAATTAAGTATCGTATACTGAAAACACATGATCGAAGATGGGTTGTGCCAGCTGGAGTTATTGAGTGTCAGGAAAAGTCTCAACCTTTAACTGAAGGTCCTTTGCCTTTTCATGTACGCGGACTTCCGAATGACGATCATGTATCATGTTATGCGAATGCCAGTATGCAATGTCTCATAAATTGTTCTTTAATTCGGGATGCTGTATTACGTATGAAAAACACAAATATCGTCAAATCTGCTATTGAAGCATACTTGACAGAAGATATGCCTGTTAACATCTTTGAAATTCGGAAATTTACTGGTGATGTGTTCATTGCCCCTCATCAACAAGATGCTAGCGAGTTTATCACTTTTCTTTGTGAAAAATTCGATGTTCTTCAGAACGCTATAAAGCATGAGATCCATTCGGTGATCACTTGTAGTACTTGCAGTAACAGAATAATAAATTGTAGCCTGAACAATATTCTTCTATTAGCAGTACCAAAGGAACGTAAAATAGCTTATAGCCTCCAAGAAATCCTTGATTATAATATTGGAAAATGGAAAAGCATAGAAGGACTTTGTTCACATTGTAAATCTTTGTCGTTGCTTGAAAGGATTGAGGTTAAATCGCTTCAAAGTGTTTTACTCGTTCAGTTGTTATTATTCGATACAGAAAATTCCAAAATAGTTAAGAAAAAATGTAATATTAAATCAGTGCCAACTTCCATTGTTCGGATTAATGAAATTTCCTATAAAGTTATAAGTGCAGTCTTCCATCATGGTGCAAGTGTAAGAGAAGGTCATTATACAAGTATGCTACGAAGCAAAGGCGCAGCTTGGATAGGAGTAGATGATTTAATCGTTCGAAAAAAAATTAGCCGCGAAACGCTAAAGAAATTTATATATTGTTTTTAATTAAGACATAACTTATGAATTATTTGGTTCTATGCGAAATAAAAAATGTTTCACTTGCAGATTTAAATAATGTCAGCGGACTGACTGCTAATAAGCGGCTTTTGATTTTTGTAGATCTTACAATGGCACAATGACTTGACGACAAATGTGGAAAAAAATTAAATTCAGTTCATACTCCATAGCCTTTTTCTACGAGGACATGGATTCTTGTTTGATAATCGATGAAAATTGGCCACTCGTATATCGTATAATCTTTGCTCACTCTAGTTGAAAAAAATAACGTTCAAATTTCTTTTTATTTCGATTAAGAAGTTTCGGGACAAGTGGCAAAATGTTACCATTTACTTCAAATTTACACAGTATATTCTTTAACATATACTGGATGTGCTGTCCAAATTTTAAATCGATCGTCTACACCGTTTTTGTGTAATTAAATATAAAAAAAAAACACTTTTTAACATGGTGAGATGCCTACGGTCCTTGGTGAATGACAGTTTTACGAATGGAATACTGAGAAAAAATATTAAAAACTAATTGAAAAACTGTTAAACCACTAAGTATACTATTGCAATTATGGTGTCCAAAAATTAAATAATTCATCTACATAGTATATTAATTATTCAATTATTCATTAACGAAAACGGTGAGTGTTCCCCCCATCGACCGAACGTGCAGGCTTCTTTTGTTTCTTTGCGATGAAATATTGCTACGTGAAGTTGGCGCTTTGCTTGAAAATAATAGAATTGTACCGAAACTTCTTAAGTACTTAATTATGTGCAATCGTTTTCTTTCGTATGCATACATCGTTTTCTTTCTACTGTTTCGCTTATTAAGTTTTGTTTTTTTTTTTGAATTTGTTAAAGCTGTGAAATCTTTTCTGGTAGAGGTGTTTTATTTTTATTATTATGATTCATGGTCAACTTGTTTTATTCCGTGTTTGTTGATAAAACAATACATTAACCTTTGTCTGTAAAAGGCTTTAACGCTCTCTTCATGGTTATCATTAGTATTTAAGATTTGTACGTTTTAATTATGTACCACCTTTTTTTCGTATACGAATGAATTATTTCTCTTTTACTGTTGCGCTTACTAAATTTTATTTTTGCTTTGATTCTCATTTGTGAAAGCTGCGAAATCGTTTCTGGCAGAAGTATTTTATTTTATGATTATAAGTCGTAGTCATCTCAAAAAAAAATTGTTTTATTATGTAAAGCGGTGAAATCTTTTCTGCTTGTTTTATTACTAAATTTTATTTTTGCTTTGATTTTCATTTGTTAAAGCTGCAAAATCTTTTCTGGCAGAGGTCTTTCATTTTATTATTATAATTCGTGGTCATATAAAAAAGCTTACATTATTGTGTAAAGTTGTCAAATGTTTTCTGGTAGAGGTGTATTTTTTTATTATTACGGTTCATGGTCAGCTTGTTTTATTGTGTTTGTTGAGAAAACAATACATTAACCTCAGTCTATAAAAGGCTTTAACGCTCTCCTCATTGTTATTATTAGTATTTAAGATTTGTATGTTCATTATGTACCACCTTTTTTTCGTACATCAACGAATTATATCTTTTACTATTTCGCTTACTAAATTTTATTTTTGCTTTGATTTTTATTTGTTAAAGCTGCGAAATCTTTTCTGGCAGAGGTCTTTTATTTTATTATCATAACTCGTGATCATCTGGGTTTCTTGTGTGTTTGATGACACAACACACCCTCCGTCTGTGAAAGATTTTAATGCTCTTCTTAGTCTCCATTAGTATGTAATATTTATATGTATTATAAATTTCAAGCTCCTCGCTCAAATCGATATATGTGCACATATCTTCGGCAGTCAAACATTCAGCTATTTCATTACTTGCTATTCCAGTGAAAGCATCAAGATTGCCACTGAATCGTAGCTTTTGCCACATCGTCTAAATGGCACATTTTGTAGTGTGGTGAAGCCGAGGGAATTAAGGCATCTTCTCACTTTAAACGCCTCAAAAATAGGCTGTTTTTGCGATTTTTTTTCGAGGATTTTTGCTTAAAATTATGGGATAAAACGGATCCTATGTAATAAACACATCTTTCAAGTACATGAAAAAATTTTTATTTTATTTTTTTAAACAATTATTATAATACATCAGTAGCATTGAAAAACCCGTGTAAAAATGTTATGGTCGTGGCTTGTTGATGGTATCTCCGAGACGGGTCGTCTGAAACAAAAAAATAAAACTGTTTTAGATTCAGTATGTCAGTGGCTATAGCGCATATCATCAGATTTTTGATATTCGCGAAAATAACAAAATGGCGCACGTTTTTCGAAAAAGTAAAAAAAAACCACGATTTTTTTGCAGTTTTTTGTAAAAAAAAAATTCTTAAAATCAAAATTTAAAAAATCTGATGATATGCGCTATAGCCATAACTATGAAGCATATGTCATTCAAATT
The DNA here is from genome assembly GCA_963989365.1 of Rhimphoctona megacephalus. Classification (NCBI taxonomy): domain Eukaryota; kingdom Metazoa; phylum Arthropoda; class Insecta; order Hymenoptera; family Ichneumonidae; genus Rhimphoctona; species Rhimphoctona megacephalus. Next base: position 8,552,339 of record OZ022418.1, on the reverse strand, counting down.
TCATGACAATCGGCCGGATAGTTTCCGAAATTTCATCAACAAAGCACCGAAAAACCTTGTTTTGAGATAACTGCGTTTAAAGTTTTGGAGGGATCGCCGGGTACTCTCAGGTAGTCACCTAACGGTCGCCAAAAAATGTAGTTAGACTCGTCCGATCTTTATGAAATTTCGAGATGACATTTTTGAAGATATGTACTTTCAAAATTTAAAAAAAAAAAAAAATCGATTTTTTTAAATTTCCAAAGTGAGAAGACGCCTTAAGCTATCAACGTTATTGGTAAGCATTTCGCATTGACTTTTTTCATTGATCTATAGCGTAACACTTGGTTGATTCATCGTTTTTTTAAATCAAGTAACTATTTCTCCAGTTGCAGTACAGTCCACATTAGCCAATTCATTACTTGATTCGGTAACAACGATAGTAAAAACATCACGATTACCATTGCATCGTTACTGATACATGGTGAGGCCGAGAGGATTCAGCGATCAACTTTATTGGTAAGCATTTTGCAGCATTTTTCTTCATTGTCCTATCTTTTAACAGTGTTTAATTTAACGTACTCTAACATGAAATATCTATTTTCCTTGTTACAGTACGTTCACACGGAGCGCACCATTTTTCTTTCCATAATGATTGCCTAATTGATGATGTGGATGAGGACGTTCGGATATTCACTCCATTCATCGTTCAATGACAATTACAGTTAACACAGAAGACACGAAGTTTTATTCTATGAATATTTACTCATTCAGGACGTAGCTAAAGGCATCTCGATATCAACTCAATTTGTAAGCGTTTATCACATTCTTTTCCAGTGTTCCACGGTTTTTCACGAAATACGATTAGTTCAATACAGTCTAAAACTTTGTTTTTTTCAGATGCAGTTATGCCAATGTGGATACAATGTTCCGTTTTTCATTTATCCTTGAAAATAATATGGATTCAATGATGTCATTCAGTTTATATATATATATATATATATATATATATATATATATATATATATATATATATAATGATTGCTAGATATGATGTCTTCTGTTGTATTCTCATTATGACCTACTTTCAGTGACGAAATTGGCCATCAATCGTGATAATTCTCATCCTACTGCAACTCTACCCTGTTTTCTACTGAAGCGGTACGAACATTTCAGCCATTTTTTTGAAGTTCCTCTCCCTGTTCATTTGTATCAACTGATAATCGTTTCTTTTTTCGTTTCTATTAGTGATAGTTTACGGAATACGGAGAGCTGCTCATTTCGAATTTTTTGACAGGGGGCAATGAGCTATGTTGCTTTTTCATGTGAATTGTCAATTTATTGATTTGAATACAAATTTCCCCCAATCCTCTAGTGTTTGATTGTTCATGATAAAGTTATGTTATAATTTTTTGATATGATATCTGAATAAAGGTGAATAAAGAGCATGTTAAGTTATTGAAGACGTAAAGGATCTATTTTTGACCATCCTGTTCCTTCATCCTGATATGAAAACGTTTCCAACCGACACTAACAAAGAATTCGGCTTGGATTATAAAACTACGTCAAGCTGTATGGTAGTATTATGGGAATTGATTTCGGAATGCGTACATACGATGCTACGTTGCAATAACCTACTGATGTTTTTTTCTCATAACGAAAAAAATGGTTCGCGGTAGTGACAGTGGAAATACCATGACATTTTGACGAATTATCAGTGAAAACTAAATGTAATTTAACCTTGATATCGCTTTGCGTGAAAACAAATAAAATTGATCCAGGATTTTTTTTTGTAAAAAAAAACCGGTTTCGGAGAAAGAAAATTCAACACGATGCATCATTCGAAAATAAAAATAACAGGGTTTTTTGGACAAAGGTGAACAGATTTTCTAAAATGAATTATTTTTCAGACAATTTTGCATTCCCAGACGATTATAGAGATTTTCTATTCCATTTTACTAATCAGTGTTCGCTAAAATATTATATGCTTTTACCATTTTACTGTTTGTTCCACTCAGTTTCATTATTCACAACTTCATCATTGTAATATTTTCACTATTTCTAGAGCAAAGTACTGTCGTTTTTCTCAAAAAAGGAGTGATATCCCTAGAAAAAACTTTTAAAAAGTAAAAAAAGAACGCCAAGTATTAAAAAGTCGCGACCTTATGTATAAAATGACTTCTCTATACTGTTATTATCACGTTCAAATAAAAGCTATGCTGTTATTCACGACTTTTATTTCTTTTTTGTTACATACAAGAAGTTCCTTCACCTCGGAAAAAAACTATGCAAATAATGTTGTCCTTTATTTCCAAAAAGAAATGAAATCATTTTCATCAAGCCAAGTACAGTGAATGATTCACAAAATTCCACTGGAAATTATGTGCCCTTTAACGGTGCCCGATAAAGGGTTTCGTCGCTTCAAGGGCGTCCGAAGAAAGGCCTAAAAATGTCAAGAAATTAGTATTATAATATGCTGAATGAATGAAACAAAAATTATATAGAAAAGCGCACGAATACACGTTCCTACATGTACGTACCACAAAAATTCACTGCAAAAACTATACAAAAACTTGGCGTGCATGGTTTTCAGAAATAAGCTCGGCGAAGGAACGCCTCATCCATCTATACCAGCAGCAAATTTGAGTACACTGGGATCCCGATATAAGAAACATCAGCGGGACTCACTTCGTATCGCACTTGTAAATTCAGAACATTGTGCATTCTTCGTCTTTCCGTTCCTGCGCACTAGACGAATGGCCGGATTGGACCGGGTGCTTTTCCGACGGAGCGGAGACCGATCGACATTTCATCAATTATGGTCCATTCTATTAGGATCTCAGTGTATCTAATTATTTTATCTATTGCTTCTATCCTTATATCCTATCTGTTATCCATCCACCCATCCAATCGTTTGCTCGCCTGCTCCCTTCAACCAATTTGTTCGTCCCTCCAACCAAAGTATTCATTCATTCCATCCATCCGTCCGTTCGTATGTTGATTCATGCGTTTAACCGTCCCAACCGTATCCCATATATTCGTTTTTCTGTCCACCCGTCCATCCTAGTCATCGGCTAATTCATCCGATCCCTCTATCTTATTCATTCCATTCGACTATGCATTATTAACCATTCATCTCATCCATCTATCTTCGCATGTTTTCAGTCACTTATTCAACTTATCTGTTTATGCTTCCTATCCAATTATCCATCGATCCCATAAATCCATCTCATCCATTTATTTTGTTTAGCTCTTTCTTAATAACGATTCTCCCATTCGATCTGGGAACAGATTCGGGGGCTTCTCTCATTATCGATGAGAGAACAAATATTTAATTATTAAATTAGTCTTCCCGAGCTTATTTCTGAAAACCATGCACGCCAAGTTTTTGTATAGTTTTTGCAGTGAATTTTTGTGGTACGTACATGTAGGAACGTGTATTCGTGCGCTTTTCTATATAATTTTTGTTTCATTCATTCAGCATATTATAATACTAATTTCTTGACATTTTTAGGCCTTTCTTCGGACGCCCTTGAAGCGACGAAACCCTTTATCGGGCACCGTTAAAGGGCACATAATTTCCAGTGGAATTTTGTGAATCATTCACTGTACTTGGCTTGATGAAAATGATTTCATTTCTTTTTGGAAATAACGGACAACATTATTTGCATAGTTTTTTTCCGAGGTGAAGGAACTTCTTGTATGTAACAAAAAAGAAATAAAAGTCGTGAATAACAGCATAGCTTTTATTTGAACGTGATAATAACAGTATAGAGAAGTCATTTTATACATAAGGTCGCGACTTTTTAATACTTAGCGTTCTTTTTTTACTTTTTAAAAGTTTTTTCTAGGTAATATCTATACGTTCTCTACCTCGTAAAGCGGAACTAGGCTCTGACAGCGTTCTGGCCTCTACCACTGGCGCGTATGTTGTCACCCTCACTTCGGGCTCTGTACAGAGAGTCGTCCTGGACAAAAAACGTCGCGAGAGGGAGATACTTAGATCTGAGATCCTTGAGGATTGCACCCCTGAGTCAAAAAATTTGAGAGTTAATATTAATGAAATGCTTTCCCCTGAGACTCATAAGCTTTATTCCGAGGCTCGAGTCAAGGCTAAGCAACTTGCAAGGAACCCTAGGTAGGTCGACCCCTTCGATTTGTATCTAATTTATATATGTTGTAGTACATCGAAAACTAAGAGTCACGTATTTTTTTTTATCGGCCCAAAAATGGTTTAAAGGGGTGAAAACAGCCCCCAAAGATGGGCACTGAACGGGGTGGTTTCTCAGTTTCGAATAGAAGCGCTTGACGTATTCGAATGAAACCAATGCTGAAATATTTACTCCAGCGAGAGCAAATATGTCACTATTATTCGAAAAATAGATTTGTGTGTAGTTATAGTTATGCGTAGGTGGCGGTTATGCGTAGTTATGGTACTTAAAGATAGGACGTAACTTCTCCATATCTTAAGCTACGTGCTTCGATCAGTATCTTTGCTTATCGCTTTGGCTGCGTGCTTATCTGGCTTAGGTTCTGGTATATTTTCGTATTTCTTGAAGCAATTTTTGAAGACAAATATCAGTTTCTCACGGGACATTAAAGTGAAATATACACTGTTATTGTACACGTAGTATAAGATGATTGTGAATCCATTAAATGTTAGACGACTTTGTTGATCACGTTTGAAGCGATGAACATTGCTGAAAGCCCGATTAATAATGAAGAACGCGAATTGAAAAATAATATTGAAAAAAATTTACTGCAAAGTATGCAAGATTTTTATGGGGTGAAATATATTGAAGAAAATACTTTAGATTTTCAAGAGTCCTATAAAGAGTTTGAGGCGAATCCTATAGAAGATAATGTGATGGAATGGAGTCCTGGAACACCATCCGATACATGTTCGAACGATGAAGAAGATTTGAGCTATCATTATAAAAGAAGAGCAGTCGGATTTTGGAGGAGCGGAAAGAAAAAGAACTTGAGCGTAGACAGTGTCAAACACCGATTCAAAAAACTAAAATCTAAAAGTCAATTAAAACGTTGGGCTCATCAATTCAATAAAGGTGGGACATATGTGGAAAAACTAGCTCGCATTTCTCAATTTACGTTGGATAATCAGAAAAGTGCTGTTGACGCCGGTTTAATTGTTCATGATGTGGATCTTCGAAGGTGGGCCCTATAGGCACAGAAAGAGATGGGGATTTAAAGACGTACGGTTTAAGGCTTCCGATTGGTGGTTGTGGAAATTTAAGAAAGCTCACCGTATAACATCTCAAAAAATTAATAAATTCATAACTCGAAAAACTATAGAAGAAAGAGCAGATTTGAAAAGAGATGCAGATAATTTTGTTAATAAAATTAAACCTTTTATTGAACAATATGGCTTACAAAACATATACAATTCAGACCAAAGTGGGTTTCAATTAGAAATACATTCAGGATGAACATTGGTAGTAGAAGGCTCAAAACAGGTCGAGTGCCTTGTGCAGTCAGTGTCTTCGACAACTCACAGCTACACTATACCGCCCACAATATCTGCAGAGGAAAAATTACTATCGCCACTTTTCATTGTTTTGAAAGAACCTACCGGAAAATTTGGACCAGTTGTGGAGATAACCATATTGAAACCGAGTAATGTCTTTTTGACTGCTTCCAAGTCAGAAAAACTTACGTCAGGTATTTGTATACCCTACGTTCTTTTGTGTTTTCAGCTATAAGAAAAAAAACTAAATTTAAAACCTGCTAATCCTACATATGAAAGAAAAATTAAAGTCAAAACAAACATTATATTGGATTTTCCAGAACACTTTAAGATGTGGCTGGAAAAGGTTTTTTCCCCTAACATCGGTTCAAAAAGCGTACTTTTAGTAGATTCATGGAGTGGACATGAAGTGGTCAAGCAAGCTACACCCCGTGGAAAAAGCATCAAAACAATGATCATACCAAAAGGTACAACCGAAAGGATTCAACCACTTGATGTTTATGGATTCAGAATATGGAAAAATTATGTTCGACATTTTTCAGACGCTGTTTTGTTACTTGATTATGATCTCAATCTACATTTAAGAAATAACATAATCAAATTGCAATCTTTAACTCATAATCAGTTATCTTCGCACAAGGTATCAAAATTTGTTTCGATATGCATGGTACAAAAGTGGTTACACAAGTGATAAACCTGAAGAATTTGTTAACCCCGTCGAATTTGCTTTCGGACAATCATCAAGACCTCAATGTGATGTTCAAGGTTGTGAGAAAGTAGCAATAATAAGATGTTCATGGTGTAAGAAATCATTTTGCTTGCTACACTTTTTCGATGAATACCATTACTGCACGACCTATAAAAGCTGATTATAATCTGAAAACTATATTCACGTATTATGATGATGGTTTAATATGTATACTAATATCAGAAATACACAGCAATTGAATAAGTATATGCAAAGAACCCAGTAGTTCTAGTAAATAATTATGGAGCATGAGACCGAACGAATATCCTGTAATGCAGACTAAAATATTATATTCATGAAAGTTGATGAATAATAATAATCGGAATAGGTAAAACCTAAAAAAGACTTGTTGAGTAAAGCGGAAGGAAGAGTTGATCATCATAAACAAATGATTACGCATAAGAATGAACTCCTGAATGAGTTAACTATATATTTCCCAAATTTTTGTATTGCCTTCCAGTTGAATTATATTTTTTCTTGCTTATAGAATAACTTCGAGGAGAGGCATTTGTCCTAAAGAATTCCAAGACTCGAAATCACTGTAAGTTTATCGTTTCTCACAATGGGCATATGCAGGAATTATCGATACAGGGATGATCTCACCAAGAAACAAGATCAAAGGTAAACTTATTTTCGTGTTTGAAGACATTTCAATAAATTATATAGGTGGTTGTGCTGCCGTACAATAATATAATTGAGAACAAATTCTTTAAATATTAATTTAAGTTATTGCAACGAAAGGGGTGGTTTGCCCCCTTAAAGCGAATTTTTCGTAAAAACCCCAAAACACGTATCGACTAGTTCTTCGATCTCTATAGAATGCAGTTGGTTCCGTTCGAATCGGAATAATAATTTTTACGGTACTAAATAAAATTATCAAATTAGGGGTTGTTCACCCCTTAAACACCCTTTCCCCTAAAAAGCCTAGATTGCGTTTTCGATAACTCATCAATGGAAATATTTCGGCGTTGGTTTCATTCGAATACGTCAAGCGCTTCTATTCGAAACTGAGAAACCACCCCGTTCGGTGCCCATCTTTGGAGGCTGTTTTCACCTCTTTAAACCGTTTTTGGGCCGATAAAAAAAAATACATGTCTCTTAGTTTTCGATGTACTCCATCATATATAAATTAGATCAATATCGAAGGGGTCAACCTACCTAGGGTTCCTTGTAAGTATTTCCACTTTTTAGCTCTGATTATGGCATAATAAATTGAAAAAGTTTTATTCCAAAGGTTTTTTTCTACAGTCGCTCTGGTTTTGATGGTATCAAAATTTTCTCAAAGTTAATGCGACTAATACAAGTAAATTTATTTCATTCTCTTGCGTACGATCCTGGTCTGAGTTTGTCCGCTTTGTTCAATATATTGTTTTGGAGTTCCAACATACTATTTGAACTTTTCTATATTCAAAGCGAATATTAAAATAGTTGTAACTTCATGGTAGTAACTTCTTCAATGGTATTGAAAAATATTCATGATTCCACCTTGTTAATAAAAATAGGAATGAAAAAATGCGTGAACTTTTTTCACAATAGATTCGATATGTTTTCTCTAAACATACGTGAAACTGGTTTTTTATTTTATCATTAATCAAAAATGAAAAATTTCGAAAAAAATCTCTCCATTTTTATCAACAAGCTGAAATAAGCGTAATATTTTTTACCACAAATATAACAAGGAGATACTGCTATCAAGAGACTCGGTAGAGTCTCGGGACAAGTACATTTGACAGCTCTATGGTCTGCCAGCCCGAGGCTCGCCCAAGAATATTATCTCTGAATAAAACGATTCGCCGTGGTGGAGGTAAAAACTGAAAGTTATTTTCTTTAATTACGAAGCTCAGGAGGCATATGATGATTTGAAAATTGAACTGGAGATTCATTAAGAAAAAATATTTCCATTGAGCCTTAAATCAGCACGATTGATGCCGTATTTCCGGAGAAAAAACTTTGCACAGGCTCAAGATTATGCCACACATCGAAAGACTGGCGTGTCTGTATACGACACAATGAAAGGCCTATTTGCGCCTTCCGAGCTTGGCCAGTCCGTTTCTTTCCTCTGTTACCGCCAAAGGTCTAATGTCTGAACGGAGTTTTGAAAGCAAAATAAGTGCTCTACGCGGAACGTGTAGTAGATCGGAGAAAAAAAATTATTCGGTGAATAAATAAATAGTAGTTCGAAGTTCAGCGAAATTAAAAAAATCAACCGCGAAATGAAAAAAATTCAACCTCACTCGCTGCTGAGGTAATTTTTGTTTCGATTTCGGTTCGATGAATAAATAAATAGTAGTTCGAAGTTCTGCAAAATTAAAAAGATCAACCGCGAAATGAAAAAAATTAAACCTCACTTGCTGCTGAGGTAATTTTTGTTTCGATTTTGGAAGAGCCGAGTCAAAACAAACGTCACCACTCGATGAGGTTATCATTTTTATTTCACTTTCGATTTCGTGATCCGCGAAATTGAAAAAATATAACCTCACTCGCTGGTGAGATGATTTTTTTTCGATTCCATAATTAAAAAGGTGAGTTGTTCTTCGCTCGTCAGTTCGAATCGGAACAACGTCGGGGATTTCGTTTTGGAGGAACCGCAAAAACGTAATGACGTTTGGCTAAACTCCGTGGAGGGGTACAACAAAAAAGATTTTCTCGAGGAGTCATTTGATGACATGCAGGGTAAGATCAATCAAGATCATTAATAACTTGTGAATTAAACTTGGGATATTAAGAGACGACGTAGTAGCTCGATACCAATTATTATAGTAAAAGGAAATGAATATCCTTGTAATAATTGGTCAAGTATCAATAGGACATAATTACATTTGTAACAATTGATGTCGAGCAACTACAGCGTCTCTTAATATACTAAGTTCTTGTGCATTAAACTTGCCATAAAGAGACGCTGTGGTAGCTCGAAACAAATTATTGAAACTATAATTATTTCCTTTTAATACTTGGCGTCGAGTCACTACAGCCTCTCTTAATATACCAAGTTCTTGTGCATAGAACTTGGCATTCTAAGTAAGAGACGATGCAGTGACCCGAAGCCAATTATTAAAAGGATAATTATTTCCTTTTAATACTTTGCATCGAGTCACTACAGCCTCTCTTAATATACCAAGTTCTTGTGCATTGAACTTGGCATATTAAGAGATGCCATAGAAGCTCGGTGTCAATTATTGCAAGGATAATTATTTCCTTTTAATACTTGACGCCAAGCTACTACAGCGTCTCTCAATATACCATGCTCTTGTGCATTGAACTTGGCATTCTATGAGACGGTATAGTGACCCGAAGCCAATTATTGAAAGGATAATTATTTCCTTTCAATACTTGGCGCCAGGCTACTAAAGAATTTCTTAATATACCAAGTTCTTGTGCATTGAACTTGGCATTCTAAGAGACCGTGTCATAACCCGAAGCCAATTATTAAAAGGATAAATATTTCCTTTTAATACTTGGCGCCAAGCTACTACAGCGTCTCTTAATAGACTAAATTCTTGCGCATTGAATTTGGCATTCTAAGAGACGGTGTAGTGACTCGAAGCCAATTATTACAAGGATCAAGAGACTCGGTAGAGTCTCGAGACAAGTACATTGACAGCTCTGTCGTCTGCTGGCCCGAGGCTCACCGAGACTATATTATCTCTGAATAAAGCGATTCGCGGTGGTGGGGGTAAAATCGGCATGTCATTTCATTTCATTACAAAGCTCAGGAGTCCATTGAGGTTCTTAAAATTGAACTGGAGACTAATAGCGAAATTCTCTTTCGATTGAGCCCACAATCAGTGTGATCGGTGGCATAATTGCTGAGAAAAAACTTTACACAGGCTCAAGATTATGCTAAAATTCTAACACATCGAAGGATTCGACGTGTCTGTATATGCGTATGCAGACAACATAAGCAAAGGCCTCTTGAAGCCTCCCGAGTTTCTGATTGGTCATTTTACCACATCGAAGGATTCGACGTATCTGTATATGCGCGTGCAGACAATACAAGCAAAGACCTCTTGATGCCTCTCGAGTTTCTGATTGGTCACGACTGTGACTACATTTCTCTGTACCGATATGGTGGAAAGGTTTGAACGTTTGACGGTAGTTTTGACAGTGCGAAGTGCGGAACGTGTGGTGGATAAATTTCGGGGGAAAAAATTTATTTATTATTCGAAAACCGGTAATAATAATAATAATAATAATATTTTCGTCTCGCTCGACCGCAGCAATTGTTGAATTCTGGAATCATGAGCGAAATAAAAATGATAACCTCGGAATTTTGGAATTTGAACGAAAAATATAACCTCAGTACTGAGTGAGTTTACCATGTTTATATCGCTTTTGATTCCCAAATTCAGCAATTTGTCAATATTCCTCGACCCGGTAAGTTTTTTCAGTTTAAAAAATTAAAATTTTCAGTTTTGTCCGATCTGGAATCACGAGTGACAATATTTTATTGAAGTTGTATATATTTAAAAGTTTGATCGGAGTTTCGTAAACAGTGCAGGATGTGCAAGTTTGAAGTTATTTCGAAGTTCAGTGGAAAAAAAAGTGTTAAGCATTGAATTTATACGATAAAATTTTACTTGTCTAAAAATTATTCATAAGGGTTTTGATCACCCAACTGCGAGAAAAATAGGTTCGTTAACCTATAACTTCAAATTTTCGTTTTAATCAGAAATTTTATTTCTTAATAAGGCAAGAACACGGAAATATTGTGCATATGTTGATGAATTCAAATATACAATTGAAAACTGATCAAATAAATGTGTGCTGATTAGATTTATTGTGTCATCATTATTTTCATAAGTTGCCATATTTTTCTTTATTCAGTATGATTGTGACCTTAGGTCCCTTTTTTGACCTCACCGGTACACAGTGGATCCATATACCAAGTTTCATCATTTTATTGGACAATATATGTGCTGTGCATTTCTACTTCTTCGCTTTGACTGCGGCAGCATGACTTAAATTTATAACAAAAAGTCTTTAGTTGCTCATTTCTGGATGGGATAAAAATGTTTGTCATTGTGACGTAATGGATACACCCAAACTTTAAAAAAATTGTTGGGTTCAATGTATGCTAAGTTATTCACTTTCCGCTTCGATTGTGGCATAATGAATTGTAAAAGTTGTTTCAAAAAGTCTTTGGTACGTTCTTGGACGCCAGCCATCAAGATAGCCCTTTATGTTTTGAAACAGAGAATTGAAAACGTTATGCAGAATTAATCATAAAAAAAATTAAATTAAATAAGACAATACCGGCAATGAAAAAGTGCGTACTTATGACCTTTGAATTTTGAGAAAAATCCGTGATTTTTACTTAAATGAGCATTTTTAATAAAAAGTTATGGGTCGGACAAGTACTCTGTGCATATATGCTCAACGTACGGTGGTGAACGTTCATCAAATTATTACCAATCAAACAAAATTGTGCTATCATGTAAGGACATAAATTAAAGATTTATTTTTTTAACATTACAATAGCACGGGATCTTATGCGAAACTTAGCTTGACACCCATATAAAAACAATCGATATTTGAACATCGGGAATTAAATTTTGAAATGAAATCATTTCCGCAAATCATTGTTTATGAAAATGTAATTCAATGTTCCTGCGTTTGTGTGCCGAGTTTCCGGCTGGTTTCTGAATGTTTTTCGTTATTTTCGCCACGACGCAGGCAATGTTGTTTCATTGGGTCATATAAGTAAAGACAATTTGGCAACATTGGCCGCGCCATAGGTAAACCAACTTCAAACATTTTCGCGTACAGGGAAGGGATCACTCATCAAACAACTGGCTCTGCACGTAGCTACTCGACTTGTGAGATCCCAGAAGCAATGCACCAACTGCATGCCCTACGTTGCCGGTACGTCGATGTTGATATCTTCTCAGTCCCCAAATAAATACTTGTCTTAGTATTGATATCATAAATTTTACTGCCGCACGTAACTTAGATGGTGATCTTTTTTCTTTTTTTTCTAGACTATTCATACATCTTACACACCAATTATAAGTGGTATTTTTCTTATCTTAATACGCTAATTTTTTAATGTTTTGATTCCTGTTTTGTTCCGTGGAAATAAATTTAAAGTAACATTTATTATGAAGTCTGGTTTTTTGGCCGGGTATGTGGTCTATATGGTTGGTTTTTCTTCGGGATGTGAATGAAATAGGTGAACATTTTTTTAAATTCCTTTTAGTGGGGTTTTGAATTTTTTGTAGGATTTTTTGTGATATCATAGGAAAACGAGGGACCACAATGTACTTGTCCCAGTTTTTTCCCCCCGGGAGGGGATTTTTGCCATTTGTTAAATCATCTCAATAAATTAAGTTCAAACTTTACAAAAGATATTAAATAAACAGAGATTCACTACAGCATAAATGGCCAAGCACGTAGAGCTTTGTAATATTTTATGAAAGTTCCAAAAAATGTTGAAATACATTCCAATCGTCTAGATAACATATTATAATATGAGATATTATCCCACGATCGTAAAGTATAGTATAGTATAATTTGATTGATAACAATTCGATAAAAATTTACCATCGTATATTGAGCGCATGCGCACAGAGTACTTGTCCGGCTTGGAAATTTTTAGAATGGTTGAGGTTGAAAATACGCTGTACTTTCCTCGGTGAACTTAAAAAACAAATTTAAATCATGACATGAAGTCATTGTATCATTCGATGTATCCCGTGCACATTTGAAGCTCTCTCCGGCTCGGAATGCGATTCGTTCAAAATCACGAAATCAGATATTGCGTGCACAGTGTTTTATACCAGCATAAATTCGTTGATAACAATTAGTTATCAAATAAGGTGAAATGATACACTAACTGTGCCGTAATGCGTGCGAGAGAGATAACTGTTTTAGCGATTCCAAACGTTAAAAAAAAACAGGTATTCGCAAGATTTTGCCGAACCAATTTCGTGTCCTTTCATTTTATACGATGATTTCTAACATAAGATACAACTTTCTGCTATGCCAATTTTCACTGAAATTAATTTGGGCCGGACAAGTACTCTATGCGTATCTGTGCAACATACGATGGTAAACTTTTATCAAATTATTACCAATCAAATTATACTATACTATACTTTATAATCATGGGATAATTTCTCATATTATAATACGTTACCTGGACGATTGGAATGTATTTCAACATTTTTTGGAACTTTCATAAAATACTAAAGTGCTCTACATACTTGGCCATTTATGCTGTAGTGGATCTCTATATATTTAGTAATTTTTTGTAAAGTTTTAACTTCATTTATTGCGAGGATTGAATCGTTGTTTTTTTGCTCAATTCGAATGTACATGATAATTTTGTTTGGGGGTTACAACATTTTTGAAGGCTCTATAATTTTCAAAAGGATTGCATTAATTTGGATCTCTTTGCAAACTTGAACACCTTGGATTGAATCAAATAAATGCGTTTTTTTTTCGAAGCCTACGAAAATGTACTTATCGTACTTTTCTTTTTTTACTTTTTTACACTTTTTTAAAACTTTTTTTAGTAACTTTTTTACAGCGCGAATGCATGCTGTTTTTTCAGCGTTATAATTATACTCAGTATGGTAGTGAAGAAACGTAATTTAATAAATAAACCTAAAAAGTGTCGAATGAAAATATATAAAATCGACAGTAACAATTTCCTAATGACATTTAATGAAAACGAAAAGAAAAACAAAATTTTATGACGATACACATTGGTCTGAGGTTAGCGTCAAATGTCGATTACACACGGTTACAATCGGATGTACGTTGTATGATGATACTTAAATTGAGCACATGCTATAGTTGCAGCATGTCAAATAGCATAAGTCCAAGAACGGTGTGAACATCGGTCGGAGAAGGTTGGTTGTTGTTTAGAAGCAGATAATGGCTCATAATGGGTGCATCGTTGTATACCGGTAGTGCATCTGAGCGTAGACTCAGTAGCGATGACCAGCAATGGGAACACGTTTGGTTCAACAGCGAGTGCCAATGGTCGTTTCATATTTTATGACTAGCTCTGGTCCAGAACTGGTGATTAGCTGCATGTCGGTACTATATCTTAGCACCAGCCAGACTGCAAAAAACAACTTCAGCCCTACGTGTGTCCCCAGTTCGCCCCCCCTCCCCCTCAGTTCGTCAGCTACCGATAGTTAGCCTAAGTATTGGGTAAATCTAACCAAATTCATGGACCCATATTCGGGCCCAACGTTGGGTCCCAACTGCTCTGGTTCATCCAATACTGCGTCAAGCGTCGGGCGTATTTAAAGCGTCATCAATTTTTTTTAGAGTAATCTGAAGTTTCCCGTTCGAATTGAAATAACTATCACCGTACATTTTTTTATGAAAGCAAAACAGACAGAAAGTCACGTAGTTGAGGATTCAAATACATGACTCCATAAATGCAAATCGCGCTTGGGTTCATGAAAGTCCGTGGATTACAAAATTAAGAGGCATTGACTTATTTCGTAAGGAATATGAAATTGTAATAACATCCGTGCATCGAATAGAACGTGATGGGTGGCCACTGTCGAACAGTTACGTCAGCATCCACTTTGTTTTTCGAACGCTGCGTTTCGGTCCCTAAATTAGTGCGAAACTCGAAATAGGCTGTCGTGCTCTATTAATGAAGGTGTAGGAACCAAAGTGCAAAGGTGGGAGAGTTAAGCTGAATACGTAACTCTCCATCCTCTGCTATGACTGCTTGTACATTCAGGGTTCAAGCGAATTCGCTGGCTGACTGAGCAAGTTTGTACTACTGCCTGATCGACGGAAATCACGCTGTATTGTATGGAGCTTGGATAGCTTCTCTACAGAGTGTCCTAATGCTCTCGCCAAGCTGCAGACAATCGTCAGGGATAGTAAAATTGCAAAAAGAAATGTGTTTATCTATTTTTTGCCTTAAACGTACCCCGTTGTTAACATATTAATCACTTAATGTTCACCACTAGAATATGCCAACACAAATAATATGTAGGCAGGGTGGTTCATTGAGATCGACATATTACTTAAGCTGATCTGTTGAATTATTTATCGCAGCTACGGAGTGCCGGAGAAAGCAATATACAGAAACTTTTTTTTCTAGGATTTCACGATCTACATACTCTCTACATTTTGGATGTAACAATGGGAGTCATCTTGTATAATGCTTGCATTTATATCGGAGTTGCAAACGTAGCCCTCGCCCTCATCGAACTAGATATATTTCTAATAGAAGATAAAAGTTTTGTGGATGTCTCCAAAACCCTGACACGAAGTTCTTGATTGAGGTTTATTCTAACAGTTTTGCCATTGCAACTTCCTTCACAAACAAAGTGATTTTAATTGCACTTATACGCAAAGTGCATTTATGTGCAAATTATCATAGACACTCGATTGATACACGGTTAACGACCTCTGTCTATTGTGTCTATACAGTTAAATTTAAGAGGGCGCAAGATGAGCGCAAGATTGAACTTTCCAATGAATTGGCATTCTTATTAATTAATTACTAAATTCTCGAATTAACCTAATGATTAATTTTTTGCTTATTTTATACGCTTTTGGTTCATATCTTTTGAATTCATTTCATTCTTAGATTTTTTCAATTGATTAACATTAAACATTGTTTTTTTTTCATTATTATTTCTACGTCTTCGCGAATTTTCGTATTGCAATATTTTCCAAATAACTGATTGTAGGAAATTAGATGCTCTACAATAAAGTCTTTCAAACCATGGCCGTAAATTCAACATTTTCATAGGTATTCATGTTCAAAATAAATATTACCCTCAAAGCAATTATCGAATAAAGTGAAATCGCTTAAAAAGATGATAATTCAATTCGAGTAAAACGTGAAGTTGGGACTTTACCAAAAGTTAATAAATAAATCACAAAGATTTATAGCAAAACTCCACAAAAATTGTACGTATAAATCATAATCTCACAAAAGATGTCAATTCAAACCTGGCCAACAAATAGGTTTAAACTTCATAAGAAGTCATCAAATAAATGAAAACTATAAAAGCATTAATAGTCAAATATAATTAAAAAAATAGCAAAAATCTCCTTTCACGGAAAAAACCTGGTCAAGTACATTGGTGGCCCCTCGTTTCCTTATGATATCACAAAAAATCCAAAATCCCACTTAATTTTTTTTTTTTAATGTTTACTAATTTTATTCATATCCCGGAGGGAAACCAATCATATAGATCACGAAATATCTAGTTAAAAAACCAGACTTCACAATAAATATTACTTTGAATTTATTTCCACAGAACAAAACAGGAATCAAAACATTAAAAAATCAGAATTATCAAGATGAGAAAAATACCACTTATAATTGGTGTGTAAGAAGTATCAATAGTCTATAAAAAAATGAAAAAAGGTCACCATCTACGTTACGTGCAGCAGTAAAATATATGATATCAGTACTAGGACAAGTATTTCTTTGGTGATTGAAAAGATATCCACATGGACGTACGGGCAACGTAGGGCATGTAGTTGGCGCATTGCTTCTGGGATCTCCTAAGTCGAGTAGCTACTATTGTTTTGGATATGGCGCGACCAATGTTGCCAAATAGTATTTACTTATATGATCTAATGAAACAGCATTGCCTGCTCCGTGGCTAAAACAACGAAAAACAAGCAGGAACAGCAAGTTTCGCATAAGATGCCGTGCCTTTGTAATGTTAAAAAAAAACTTTAATTTATGTCCGTACATGATAGCACAGTTTTGTTTGATTGGTAATAATTTGATGAACGTTCACCACCGTACGTTGAACGTATACGCATAGAGTACTTGTCGGGCCCATAACTTTTTATTAAAATTGCTCATTCAAGTGAAAATCAAATCGGAGGTACTTTTCGTTGCATGCATTGCTTTTCGCCGTCAGAAATTTATAAGAAAATCAATACTTCTGCAAATTTCAGAATTTGCACAGCTACTACTTTGGAAAACTACTATTCATTAGTAGAAGATCTAAGTAACCACTGGTGAATGGTCAAAAGATCAATGCAGGCTATGAATGCACCGTCAAATTTGTATCCATTAAGGCGGGAAACCAGTTTAGACGGGTCAAAAAATCATCTTTTTTATTTCATAAATTGTTAGTAAAACTATTCAAGAATATGTTGCCATAATTTCAAAGCAAAATTCCGATTAGTTCCGATGCTATGAGCACTTAAGTGACCGTCCGTCGGTTCGGCGCCGAAGCGCGCGGTAGTTTGAACGGAGCGGTCGCTCAGGTCGTCCCTTATTCAGTTACCTGGCTCAATACTCCTGTACTATGGGATAATAGAGAGAGGGGGATTTCGGCAGATGTTCTTGATTGGCCTTGGGTAGGAGGTACTCGAACCTTTGGAATATTTCGACAGAGCGTCGAGTTTTGTCAGTTTAGCTCCGGCTTTCTTACCGAGTGTAAGAAGTAAAAATGTCAGCATATCCGAAAGGTTATCGTGAGTGCAGCGAACGACGTCGTAGAGTACGTAAAAGATCCTTCCAAGGAAATCAACACACCAGGAGTGAGTCAAGTATTAGTGAAGATGGAAGTGCCAGCGCAATAAAACTTTCGACTGCTACCAGTGAGAATGTGACTGTAAATCCGGTACATTGTTATTGGCTCATCGAATTTTTCACCGTATTCATTGGTTTGTCGGAAATTCTTATTTGTCGAAATTGCAAACAGGATGTGAAATTTCAAGAAACTGGAAAACGTGGCCTTGGTTTCAAGTTTGTTGTCGATTGCCACTGTGAATCGAGACAAATCAATTCAGGTCCTTTACTCAACACTGGATTTGAGATAAATCGTAGGATTGTATTTATCATGCGGCTCTTAGGATTTGGCAGACAACGACTGAATTTATTTTGTAATTACATGGACATCGGCAATGGTACAGCTGAAGAAACTTACAATGGAATTCGCACTCACATCCACGCCGCTGCGAAAAAAGTGTATGAATTCTGCTGTAAGAAAGCTGTTGAAGAAGAAAAGAAAGAGAACGAGAAACGCGAGAGACCTACTCTGAATTTGAAAATATTTGGTGATGGAACTTGGAAAAAACGAGGATTCAAATCACTTTATGGTGTTACAACGCTCATCGGATATTACTCCGGAAAAGTCATCGATCTGGTTATACCAAGCAGTTACTGCCAATCATGTATAGGAATATCGCCAATCATGTATTGGAAGAACAAATCGAAAAATTCAGCAGAATATCTAGCATAGAAAGACGATCATGACGAAGAAAATTGCATGAAAACACATGAAGGCTCCGCGGGAAGCATGGAAGTGGAATCTGTGAAAATGATGTTCTTGAAATCGAGGGAACCATATGGTGTAAAATACGGCAATTATATCGGTATTGGAGATTCGAAAACGGTCACAGCAGTTGTTTATTTAAATCCCTACGGTGATGAACTGACAGTTGTCAAAAGTGAATGCATAGGCTATGTTCAGAAAAGGATGGGAACTCGGCTCCGAAACATCAGGAAAACTAAAAAACTGGGCGGAAAAGGAAAGTTGACAGAGGCTTTAGTGAAAAAGCTAAGCGCGTATTACGGCTTAGCGATTCGAAGAAATGTAAACACCATCGAAGACATGAAGAAGGCCATAATGACAACTTTTCTGCACATGATATCCACAGACGACAATCCATAACACGACAACTGTCCAGAGGGAGAAGACAGCTGCTGCAAGTGACAGCAAGCTAAAGCACTTGGAATGGAGCCTGAAGCGCACCCTGCCCCATTACACCCCGACTTTCAAAAAGAAATTCTTCTAATATACAAAGATTTGTCGAGAGACGATTTGCTGATGAGATGTTTAGGCGGTCACACGCAGAACACTAATGAAAGTTTCAATTCGACCGATTGGCAATTGGCTTCAAAGTACCTACATGCTGGCCTGAAAATAGTCGAGGTTGCAGCATTCTTGGCTACTCCGTTATTTAGTGAAGGAAATTCAGCCCTTCTAATGCTGATGAACGAGTTAAAACTCGTAATTGGCTGGCAGAGCTTCAAATTTGCCGGGAACATGCATGAGCAGCGTGTGAAAAGACAGAATAGGCGCAACTCATTGGAGACCAAGAAAGCTCGGAAAGCTCGAGAAGAGGAGATGCAAGCCCGAAATGATGCGCTTGAAAAAGAAGAGGGGTTGCTATATGGTGCTGGAATAGCTGATTAACCGGTGAGCAGTTTATATAATTAATTACTGCCTTGAATTTCTCGTTTTCGCTACATTTTTTTTCAAACGCGTTTTTCTCGAAACGACTTTTTTTCAACTGGTGGGCATTCTAGCTCAAAAAGTTATTGACCAATCGTTCTGAAAATTTGTGTGAATATTCCTTATTCAATTACAATCTATATGAACCTAACTCTGGGATGATATTATTACTAAAAATATATTTTGTAATACAAAAAAGGTGAAAAAACATGGTATAAAAACATGACATTGTGTTCAAACACCTCAAAACATGCAGTTTTCAACTTATTTATCACAATTAGTTTCATATTCTTAGGAAATATATTGTTAACGAAAAAAAAATTCGTAATGATTACAGATAAAAATTGTGACTTCAGGAATGCCCACCAGCAAAAAAACTCGGATGGCGATCGTCCATAGACAGCAGCTTCTAACTCCACTATTTCCGGCGGAAATGACTTGAAACAATTACAAAGAGTACTTCAAAATATGAATAAAATATCCTCCAAGTTTAAACAAATATTGACTATTCCTTCCCCGTTGAAAAAATTCACGAAAAACATCAAAATTTTGGCCTCCTAAACTGGTTTCTTGCCTTAAGATCACGCAAATATCACACAAAGTACTCCCCCTCCATTCGTTCCATTTTGACGTTCTTGGGCGCCAGCTATTAAAATAGCGCTTTATGTTTTGAAAAAGAGAATTTAAACCGTTATGAGGGATTAATCATAAACAAATAAATATTAAATAAGATAGTACCAACAATGAAAAAGTGCGTACTTATGACCCTTGACTTTTGAGAGAGACCCCTGATGTTTACTGGAATGAGCTATTTTAATAAAAAGTTATGGGCCGGAGAAGTACTTTGTGCACAGACGCTCAACGTACGGTGGTGAACGTTCATCAAATTATTACTAATCAAACAAAACTGTGCTATCATGTACGGACATAAATTAAAGTTTTTTTTAAACATTACAAAAGCATGGGATCTTATGCGAAACTTCCAGTTCCTGCTTATTTTTCGTTGTTTTTGCCACGGCGCAGACAATGTTGTTTCATTAGGTCATATAAGTAAATACTATTTGGCAATATTGGTCGCGCCATAGCCAAAACAAAAGTAGCTATTCGACTTAGGAGATCCCAAAAGCAATGCACCAACTGCATACGGTATGCCCATGTTAATATCTTCTCAATCACCAAAGAAATACTTGGCCTAGTACTGATATCATATATTTTACTACTGCACGTAATGTAAATGGTGACCTTTTTTCATTTTTTTCTAGACTATTGATACTTCTTACACACCAATTATAAGTGGTATTTTTCTCATCTTGATAACGCTGATGTTTTAATGTTTTGATTCCTGTTTTGTTCTGTGGAAATAAATTCAAAGTAATATTTATTGTGAAGTCTGGTTTTTTGGCCGGAATTTCGTGATCTATATGATTGGTTTCCCTCCGGGATGTGAATAAAATTAGTAAACATTAAAAAAAAAATTAAGTGGGGTTTTGGATTTTTTGTGATATCATAGGGAAACGAGGGACCACCAATGTACTTGTCCAGGTTTTTCCCCCCGGGAGGGGATTGTTGCTATTTTCGCGATTATATTGAGACTGAAAATAAATTGTAAAGTATTTGTCTAAGAAGTGTTCAAATAAATTTAAACTACGTAATTAACCTTTAATACTTATAAAGTTATTTACTTCAAACGTATAATAGTTCTGAGAAAATTTTACGCATGAAAGAACTAGAAATTAATAAAAATGAAATTTTAAAATAACTTCGAACTGAAAAAATTTCGTTAACGAAAAATTGCCTAAAAAAGAATTACAGCGAAATAAACATTTCAACAAAAGTAAAATGGACCGAAGGTTTCCAAATTGGATAAAAAATTAAAATGAAACCAAACTTTCGGAACAAAAGAAAATTTGCTAAGTAGAAAAAAATTATTAGGAAAAAGGACATTTGGATGGAAAAAAATTTCATGATAAAAAATTGCACCGAAAACATACTTCATTAGCATTGAAATGCACTCAAATTTTCCGAACAAAAAAAATCACAACGGCACGATGGTTCAAAACAAAAAAAAGTATGCGCATAAAATTTCGAAAAAAAGTTTGATTGGAAAAAAATTGCGGCTGCAGTACTACGCAAATTTATTATAATGTTTCATGATCACGAGTTGCATATCACAAGCAACTTGATTCCTTTTTTACATTTATTTTATTCCCATTGTTTGTTCGTTTCAAAACTTCTTGTGCATTTTTTTCTGTCCGAATATTTTTTCATGTACTTATTCATGTATCGAAATTGCAAAACAAATAAATTCATGTTTTTGAAGTTTCCTGCTAAAAAATTTGGTTTGAAAAAAAATCATTCAACCGAAGAACTTAGCGAGGTGGTAATAACGTTTATTAATCATGCATAGTACATTGTGTGAATTTAGTAATAAAAAATGAGCGAACTACTTGAGGCCAATTTTTTTCCAATAAAAATTCTTCTTGCTTAAAATCATGTGAAATACCGACTGAGTCACCATTAGTACGAGAGATATAGCTGGTTTCAGCTATCCAAATTTTCCAAATTTCCAAATTCCCAAATTTTTCTCTAACAACATATATTTAGAAAACTATAAAAAAAACATAGAGTGGTTCTCGTTACTTTCTGGAAATATAATCCATGTAGGAGAGAGGTCGCAAATATTGTCAATTGTAAGAAAACGGTTTACGGGGTTTTTACCGTCTGAAAATTCCGAAAACCGTTCGGTTGGTAAATGTTCAAATGAAATGACACTTGATTTCGGCACTATCACTCTAACTAAATATCAAAACTGATGTGAAAAGGCTAGTCACCACTAATATAAATGAAATTAAATTTTCACACTATCACTATAATTTACTAATCAGAAGTCACGACTGTCCGTCTAACAAAAAGTCAAAACCGATTCGAAAAAAATATTAGTCAGTTCAGATGTCGCATCCACGATCTTTCTAACTGGTCTATAAAATTCGAAAAAAAATTTGGTCGCCTGTCACATCCACGATCTTTATGACCTCACTACTGTAAAACTATAAACGAAAAGTCAAAACTGTTCAGAAACATTATGGATCAGCTATCACATTCACGAATGACAGTTTCAAATATCACTCAATTTTTTAGCAACATTACTAGTATCACTAGACAGCTATTACGAAAAAAACATATGAGCATTAAGATGTGTGCGAAAAAACAGTCAAGAAAAATTATCAATTTTGCAATGCAACGATAAAATAAAAAATTAATATTTTCCAAACGGTTCAAGCTACAGAATTTAAATGTCAATCGGAAAGAAAAAAAAATACGTGAATTCGCATCATCCTTCAAAATTTTATGATTAAATGAATATTGATGAAATAATTTTCGAAATAATTCGAAAACGGAACAGTCCTCGTCTTTGACAAGTGGGGATAGCTTTTTGTTTAAATTGTTGTGTCCGCGAAGACCGTCACGTAAGGATGAATTATCGAGGATGGGTATTTTGGGGATTATTGCCAGTTATTGAATCAAACTCTAACTCAATACTTTAAAGCAAGTTAACAGTAGGTTTACTGAGAAGATCAAAGTTACAAAATCAAGGTTTATTTGCCTTGAGACCAATCGTTCAAAATTTTGTCGTAGACTGCCGAATTTGGGCTTGTCATGACTTTTAATTATATTTCGCATCTCTTCCTCGAGATCAGTGTGTAATGCCACCTACTTTATACCGATGTTACCACATTCATCAAAGTCAAATTGAAATTTTGTCTCGGCATTCGTTGCGACTGTATACGTCATTCTACTTCTTTGTGCCGATAGCGTCACATCACAGTAGTTAAGAATAATTTAATTATTTTTGTTAATTATTTATAATATATAATAATAATATGTTGTTAATTATTTATTAATTATAGGAAGAATGAGTAAGAGGAAAAAATAAGTTCGATTCATCGAAAGAAGAGTATGATGTAAAAGATCTCAATAAAATACTAAAATGTCTCGAAAAAGTTATAACTAAACTTGGTAAGTAAGGTTATACACTAACAAGGAAACCTTCCCAGGTGTACCCCGCCGATTTCGTTCCGCTTGGAGTATGTTATTCTATATTGAAATCTAAGAGATACGTATTTTTTTTTCTGCGGAAACTCATATTTAAGGGGTGAAACACACCCCTAAAGTTGAGGTCTCCTAGGGGAGGTTATTCCGTTCCATATATATGCAGACAAGGGGGCAAAATCAAACTAATTGCATTCAATTTATCATAAAAAGTTATGAGTACTCGATTTTTTTCAGCCCTGAGGGGGTGAATAAGCCGAAGTTATAGGGGTCGAAAATTAAAAAAAAAACGTTATAACAAATAGAATATGCTCGATATGGAAGTGAAAAAAATTGCATAATTAGCAGTTTCAAAAGGTAAGAGATACATGATTTTGCATTTTTCGAAAAAATGCATTCTTAAGGGTGTACTACCCTTACATCCGAATACCTTTAATTTCTGTAGATACGTATTTTTTTAAGTATCTATCTGCTAGAAAATATTTATTTGGATATAGAACATATCATGAAATTGTTTAAAAAGATTGTTATCAACATAAAAAAAATCCCTTGAAAATAATCAATAAATTATAATAATCGATGGAACATATGATTCAGGCATTGCAGATAAGAAAAATTCTTTTCTTGAGAGATCATTTCTGTGTGAGGGGTCGAAAAGTAGCTTTTTTGCGATTTTGTTTCAACCGATTTTTTGATGTTTCATTAAATCACTGTTAAAGAATAGAGAATGAATTC
The DNA here is from genome assembly GCA_963989365.1 of Rhimphoctona megacephalus. Taxonomy (NCBI): domain Eukaryota; kingdom Metazoa; phylum Arthropoda; class Insecta; order Hymenoptera; family Ichneumonidae; genus Rhimphoctona; species Rhimphoctona megacephalus. The sequence continues at coordinate 8,528,149 of OZ022418.1, read as the reverse complement.
TTAACGTTATTTTCATTTTTTACACTGTTTTTCTCTATCATTGAAAATGTCCTATAAAAAAATGATGTGCACGATTCTAGCCGTAATTATTGTCTGAAATAAAATTTTAAAAAGATTATTAATTTGCATGTGTGTCACTATTTTGCTATGGAGGGTTTATTTTTATTTATATTTCTTTATTTTTTATTATAAAAAAACTGTTGAAAAAATCGGCTAAATTCGTTCTCGTTTTGTTAGAGAAAAAGAAGTTTGTTATACACGTGATGTTTGTTGTTACAATCACGTAGCAGTAAATGAACTGATATCTTTTATCATTTCGAACCTTACTTTGTATATGTTCGTTAGCCTTGCTTATTAGCTATCTGATTCTCCGAGTTGATATTCTACTTCACCTATCATTGAAAGAAGTTTCAAAATACGTTGATAAGAAATATATACCTGTTATCTGCCTCTGCCTCTCTTATTTGACATATGATGGCCTGTGCTACGCTTATAAGTCGCGTTCTTCAGAAATTGCTTCAATTCGATAAGTGCGAGTTAGAAGGAATTTATCTCGTGATAAAATAATATCAACAATCAAAGGCGTGTATAGCTCTGTATTTTGTTTGCAATCAAAAGTTGTTAAAAGTTCCATAAGTTAAGAAATCAAGTGTATTTATTATCAAAAATGAAAGTGAATCCGCTTAATGTGATACGATTAGTTTTGGCACATTTTCAAGCCCTAAATATACCTGAAAGCCCTATAAATAATGATGAAATACAATTAAAAGAAAGCATTGAAAATATAATAACGAATGCTATGCAAGATTACATGGGCGTCGAAACAATCGTAGAAGATTCATTATATTTCCAAGAACCTTACAAAGATTGGGATATGAAAATAGTAGAAGACGAAGAATGGGGATCGGCAATCAATGATCCGGTACTATCTCCGGATGTTTGTACTACTGATGATGAATCTGTTTCGTACGAGTATAAATCGAGGGCAGTCAACTATTGGAGAAGTGGCAAAACTAAAAATTTGAGGCTATCAAGCGTTAAACAAAAATTTAGAAAAGTACAATCAGTGACTCAATTAAAAAGATGGGCTAGATATTTAAATAAAGGTGGAACTTATAAAGAAAAAATAGCTAGAATTTGCGAGTACACTTTAGCCAATTTTAAAGCTGCCGTTGATGCTGGTCTTATGATACATGACATCGACTTGAAAAAATGGGCAATACAAGCACAAAAAGAAATCGGTCATGAAGATGTCCGTTTTAAGGCGTCAGACAAATGGATACACTCATTTAAGAAAGCTCGTAGGATTGTTTCCAGAAAAATCAGTAAATTTATCACAAAAAAAAGTATTGAAAATGCAGACAATCTGCGGAAGCATGCTGAACAATTTGTTTCTGAAGTGAAGATCGATATAGAAGAATATGGGTTATCGAACGTCTACAATTCGGACCAAAGTGGTTTCCAATTAGAAATGCATTCTGAAAGAAAATTAGCGGTTGAAGAAGAGAAACAAGTTAAATGCCTTGTACAATCAATTGCTTCTACAACACATAGTTATACGATTCAGCCCACTATAGCAGGTGACGGAAGGCTTCTTTTTCCGCTCTTCCTGGTTTTGAAAGGACCATGTGGTAAATTTGGTCCAATAGTGGAATCGTCACTATTCAGACCAGAAAACGTTTACATAGAAGTATCGAAATCTGGAAAACTCACTTCAGGTAATAATAAAAATTATTTTCTTAGAGAATTCCTTATATAGACACATAAGATACTGTTTATTTCTTGCAACGAAGCAAATTGAAAAATTAATTCATACTTTCAGAACATTTTAAAACTTGGCTACAAAATGTCTTCTTCTCCCAAGTTGGTTCAAACAGTATTTTATTAATTGACTCCTGGACTGGACATTGCCCTCGAGCTGTTGACGAAGTGAAACCTCGGGATAAAAATATAAAATTAAGAAAAATACCGCAGGGTACATCGCGAAAGATTCAACCTTTGGATGTTTTTGGCTTCAGGATATGGAAGAATTATATGAAACATTTTTCTGACAATGTCATATTAATGGATTATGATTTAAATTTGCATTTACGAAATAATATAATTAAGCTTCAGCCACTTGTTCACAACCAATTATTATCTCCACGATATGTAAACTTATTTAGATATTCATGGTTCAAAAGCGGTTATAATGAATGGCGACCGGAGAATTTTGAAAATCCTGTAGATTTTAGTTTTAAAACTTGCAGAGCGCATTGTGATGTACCCGGATGTCAAAATATTGCTGTTGTTAAGTGTTCATGGCGTAAAAAATCATTATGTTTCCAACACTTTTTTGACGATTTCCATCATTGTAAAGAATATAATGAATAATTTCATTTGTCAATCAAAAACACAGCATATAAAATACAATAAAAACAATGATACAATAATTAGACATATTAATATGGTAACAATGTGATTGAAAAGAATTTTCATTATCTGCGATGCCTGAATCATATGTTGTAACGATTATTATATATAACGAAGACGAAATCGCAATTTTTTTATTAAAAAAAAAAATTTCAAGGGATTTTTTTTATGTTGATAACAATCTCTTTAAACAATTTCACGATATGTTCTGTATCCAAAAGAATATTTTCTAGCAGATAGATACTTAAAAAAATACTTATCTACAGAAGTTAAAGGTATTCGGATGTAAGGGTAGTACACCCTTAAGGATGCATTTTTTCGAAAAATGCAAAAACATGTATCTCCTAATTTTTGAAAATAATAATTATCCAATTTTAATTATCTAATTTTTTTCACTTCCATATCGAGCATATTCTATTTGTTATAACGTTTTTTTAATTTTCAACCCCTGTAACTTCGGCTTATTCACCCCTTCAGGGCTGAAAAAAATCGAGTAGTCATAACTTTTTATGAAGCATTGAATACAATTGGTTTCGATTTTGCCCCTTGTCTGCATATATATGGAACTGAATAACCTTCCCTAGGAGACCTCAACTTTAGGGGTGTATTTCACCCCTTAAATATGAGTTTCCGCAAAAAAAAAATGCGTATCTCTTAGATTTCAATGTAGAATAACATACTCCAAGCGGAACAAAATCGGCGGGGTATACCGGGGAAGGTTTCCTTGTAAGAAAAACTGAATGTATCCTTGCAGTTACACTGGTGGTCAATTATATTTCTGGTTGGCAACCAGGATATAAAAATGGAATAAAATATGATCAAAAATAGGAGAAAAGGTCAAAATACACACCAAAACGTCTAGCAAGGCAGGTGTGTGGCCATAAGTGTCTGCAGATAGAGGAAAATATGCGTCTTACAGTCTTATACATGTACTAAAATGGGATAACCTTTGCAAGGTTATTATTCTCAAAAAGAATACATGTATAATTAGTATAATTAGTATTTTCTGACTCTTCTTGCTAGAAGATCGTCAGAAACATTGTTCACAAATTTCGTCAACTCCTGTTCGTCGTGGAGGAATATATGGAACCCCCAGTCTCAATCAAAGATGACTAGAATTGGTGGGTTAAAACTTTATAGTTCACGGCAAATAAAATTAAAGCGTTTAAACCCACTATGGAAATTTTTTCCGATGCATCTCAGTTAGGCTGGGGGGCAGTATACAATGGTAGTCGGACCCATGATTGTTGGAAATTAAAGGAACAGCAATCACATATTAACGTTCCATTGTTATTGGCAGTTCTTTTTGCTCTTGAGTGTTGTAGAAGCAAGATTTAAAATATTCAGATTCATTGTTGATTGTATTGTCAATAAAATGGGAGGATTAAGTTTCCCGAGATTAAATGATATAGCTCAAAATATTTGGGACTGGTGTGAAATGAGGTATCTGTGGGTCTTCGCTTCTTACATTTGATCTAAAGATAATATCGAAGCAGATTTCGAGTCCCGTCGTCTTGAACCTGAAACCGAGTACTCCTTATGGCAAGTAGCATTTAATGACATTGTGGCAAAATTGGGAAAACCGGTTATTGATTTATTCGCATCTCGAACAAATGCAAAATGCGAGTTATACTTTTCTTGGAAAAAAGACCCAGGGACGTTGAAGGTAGATGCTTTCACCGACACTTGGAAATCCTTTTTTTACGCTTTTCCCCCTTTTCAATCATCCTGCGGGTATTAGAAAAAATGAGAGTAGAGAATAGTAGAGGAATTATAATGGTGCCACTCTGGCCAGCTCAAGCTTGGTATCCAAATTATAAGTCCATGTTAGAATAAAAGCCAATGCATTTAGAACCAAAAATGGATCTAATGTTATCCTCAAATAGCCAAGGTCATCCAATGTGGGAGAAGATTACCCTGGTTGCGGAAATCTTATCAGGAAAGCTCTCCAGGCAAAAGAAGTCCCGATAGAAACCATGGATATTATGACTTCATCTTTGAGTGCAATATCAATAAAGTAATATGATGTGAAACTTAAAAAGTGATGGTTGTTTTGCAAGGATCGCCAATTGAACCCTCTTGAAGGGTATATATCAAACACACTTTCCTTTCTCACCGAATAATTCAACAAGGGTGCATCTCATGGATCTATTAACAGCTTCCGATCAGCCATTTCGCTGATTTGTGGACCAGAAATTAGTGAAGATTCGAAGATCAAAGGATTTTTAAAGGAGTTATACGACTAAGACCTCAAAAGCCTAAGTATTACTATACATGGGGTCCATCACTGATTCTAGATTATTTCAGAAAATGGAGGCCAAATGAAGAGCTAGTTCTAGAAAAAAATATCTGCTGAAAAATTATATGCTATAACGAAGGGCCATCGGATGCAAATCTTGTCGTTAATAGAAATCAAGAGTATACTTGTAGCACTAGATGCTATTAACATAATGATTCCTGATAGGATTAAGACATCAGGGGTTAATACAGATCAACCTTTACTCTCGATACCGTTTTGAAAGAGTGAAAAAATCATTTGCCCTGCATCAACGATAGAAATTTACATAGACAAAACTAAAGATCTGAGAAATGACGAAAATAACCACTCCATTTCGTGGAAAAAAAAACACATAAGGCGGTCTCTTCACAAAGTTTAAGCCGCTGGATAAAAAGTATCTTAGGCGACAGTGGAGACGATACAAATACATTTAGTGCATATAGCACCAGACATGCATCAATATGAACAGCATACAAAAAAGGTGTTAGCGTGGACTGTATTCGAAAAAAAGCTGGCTAGATTTCAAGATCGAAGGCATTTGCATGGTTCTATCAGCGAGAAATCGTTACAGTCAATAATGAGTTCGCTTTTTCTAAATTAGGTGGATAGTAAAGATCAATATTTTCATATAATCTACAGTAAATTTTGTTTTTCTGAAGGACATTTCATTTTCTTTTCCTATTATTTCACTGGTTGTAAAAATTTCTCTTGTGTGTTTGATGATTTTATTTTGCTTAATACATCTCTTAATTACTGTCAACTGTTATTTATTTCTCTCTAGCCGTAACATACTTTGAACAATTACATACTGATCTCGAGGAAGAGGCGAGAAATACAATTAATTGATTAAATGAACTTACCTGTAAGTGAAGTTTTATCCAAATTATATGTAGCGCCTTTTCCGAAGAGATCAGGGTCCCACACTATCATCATTCCAATTATCCTCATTCTTTAGTTATATCACGAGGATACCCATGGACATGTTACGGTACAACTTTGAAAGAATGATGTATACAGTAGCAACGAATACCGAGTCAAAATTTCTATTTGACTTTAAAGAATATGGTGACATTGGTATAAAGTAGGTGGTACTACACACTGATCTCTTCGGAAGAGGCGCTACATACAATTTTGATAGAACTTCACTTACAGGTAAGTTTGTTTAATCAATTAATAATTCGAGGGTTTTCCCTCGAACTCTACCGATTTTACCCCCAATCAATATTTATTGGTTTCGATCGTTCGGTGTCGTGATGCCTCGTCAGCATTTTAAGGTGCTCGCGCTTCCCGGGTCGATAGACTCACGCCGCTCACGCGCTGTAAATCGAGCAAAGATATTGCGCAATAAATTGTACTTTCTGCTTGTTGCTATGCTTATTATATGATGAATTTTCCTGTTGCCATGCAGGGCAAAACAAAATGTACTTGTCTCGTGTTACTGCCGCAAATCTTAATATTAATATTATCAATGTACTTCAAGTTATCGGATTCAAATTAGTAACGATCGAAAGAAAAAAAATAAATCAAGAGATGCGGTAGCGGCTCGACGCCAAGTATTAAAAAGAAAAAAAATAATTCTAAGAAAATTTTCGTCGAGCGCTGCCGCACTCTTATATACAGTAATATGAGGTTTTTTCGAATTTTCTAAACTTTAAAAGTCCTCCCACGCAGCAACGGGTGGAGTGAATGAAACTAAGAGGGGTTCAGCAATGCAAGTGATTTTTTTACTATCAAGTGGTTGTTGTTAGAAGTCGTTCGGTCCACGGATTCTGGAGATAACGCAATATTGCGTAGTAAAATTCGCTACTTTGGGAATTTTCATTTTAGGATGTTATTTCTCAGAGACAGAAGGACATGAGTTAGGTTTGTTTACATTGGACACGTCCTTTGTGGCAAAAGTCCACATTTGACTACCCTCTGACGTCATCGTACAGTCACCTAGTACGTTTTCCTCTCTCCTCTTTCAACGATTTGAAGATTCAAATGCCGAAAGAGATAAAGATGGAGGTCAAGGTGGAAGTGGAAGTGGTAGTCTACACATTGAACGTAAAGTTCAACATGAGAGAGAGAGATAGTGAGAGGGAGAGAGAGAGAGAGAGAGCAGGGCGGGATGGAGAGAAGGAGAGAGGGAAAGGGACAGGTAGAGGGAGAGGAGAAGAGAGGGACAGAGGAAGAGGAAGAGAGGGAGACAGGGAGAGAGGGAGAGTGGGAGAGATGGTGATATGGAGAGAGGGAGAGGGAGAAGGAGAAAGAGAGAGTCCAGTCTGCGGAATTCTTACCCACTAAAAACTACATATCCTGTTCCACTTGGAAAATTAAATCCCTTGAAATTTTAAATTAAAAAAAATTAACAGAAAAGAGATTTTTTTTTTAAATTTCGTGTTCATACAAATAATTCAAAACGATCACATAGCTGTACCCTCGGCTTTGTTAACGTCCGTCCATATCTATTATAGTCGTTCATATTTTCATCAGTTTTACATTATATGAGAAAAAAATTCAATTGCGAATTAAACAATGTATCGAAATATTACACGGTCTATCTCTTTTTCCATTTTAAACATTTTTTTCGGTTTTTTCCAAATAAAATGCTTCAAAAAAAGATGCTCAATTTGAAATTTCTCATCACTTCACGAAAATAACTGTAACTCTTTTTCTGTCCAAAACTGGAACCCCAGACATCGCACATTCTTTTTGTTTTTGAATTATCTTTAAATGGGTAATTCGTTTTTATTGTTTATCTGTATTTTTTAATTGCTGATGAGTTTTTAAAGGTGAACATTGAATAGAGAATTTGAACTTTTTTTCACATTTCCTTAAAAAACAATATATAGGAATTTTATAAAGCCTACAACGTAGTGTAATCATGAGCTTTGTTTCTGTCAAAAATTCATAGGAATCAGTTCAGTGGTTCCCGACTGAAAAGCATAAAAACATTGTTTTGCCAAAAGGTTTTAGTTTTAGTTTAAGATTTTAGTTTAAGGTTCTAGACAGAAATATACATATACATACATATATATATATATGGGCAGATCCACTACTTTTCGACCGCAGCCTGCGGGCTTGGGTCAGCGATTTGGCTGTCGATTTTTTCCAACGAAGTAGGTTCTAAGAAATGATGATCCTCCAAATTTGAACTCAATGTAAAGAAATTTGATGGCTGTAGAAATTTTTTAAATAAAAAAAAATTAATTTTTCAGCCTTTTTCACGATTTTTTCATGCGAGCTCTATGAAGCTTAAAGACTCATATGAAGCAGCATTTCTCTTCTTCAATCTTGTATTTTCGAAAAAAAATAGTTTTTTACTCCAAACGAAAATCCGCACCCTTTCCTTGAATTACTATTTTCACAAAATTTCGAGTATTTTTGAAACGCTGCCGGGGCAACAATTTTCCAAGTAGACGTCTTTAAGATGGCTCAAATTTTTTATCTAGATACATTCTATCATTACTTATACTAATTTTTAAATATTACCACGTTCCTTTTTGTACACGGCCTCTCAAATCTGATTGATTTTTGAAAAATCGCTGTATTCAGATAGCTGTAACTTTTTTCTATTAGAACGAAATTACTTGAAATTTTCAGGGAATATACTTTATTCTATCCCCAAACAACACTAAAAATTTCAAGAATGGGTTTGAGCTGGTTAGCGAGCTGTAAATTTTTTAAATGTTCGAATTTCTCGGATTTTTTTAAATGTTTATGGCATTATTAATAATTTTGATGTTTAAAAGTGATAATTTATGATGTTCATTTGAATGATTTAAATTTTATTCAAAATGATAATTCATTTTTTTCATGTGTATGGCAATATTGATAATGCCATAAACTTGTAGAAAAATAAGAAAAACTTGAGCATTCAAAAAAATTCACAGCTCGCTAACCAGCTCAAACCCATTCTTGAAATTTTCGGTGTTGTTTGGGGATAGAATAAAGTATGTATGTATCTTTATTTATAATTCCGGGCGCCTTTCCCCTCAGGGTTTCGGCGCCCCTCCCTTCTCTACATTTCGTCAGTTCCCCCCTTCGTTCCCCTCTTCTGCTTTCTTCGTCTTTGTTTCCTTCCTTCTCGCTCTTCCTTCTTCACTCTTCTTTCCCCTTCCTTCGTCTCTCGTTCACCCCTTTCGTCAACCTTCTTCCATCTGTCCTCTCTCTTGTTCGATTCCCCCCTCTCTTCCGCCGTTGTCCACTCGTCTTCTATCGTCACCTTCTTTCCTTTCCTTCTTTCCTCTGCAACTTTCTCGTTCATCTTGTATCTCGTCTTTCCATCTCACCACGTTAGATCTTCGCTCACCTCTACTCCCGCATACTCCATTTCCTCTCTTCTCTCCGACAGTTCTCTCCGATAGTTCTCTCCGATCTTTCGCCTCTTTCATCTCCACTATTATCGACACTCTTTCCCCATTCTATTTTCCTTTTATCACTCTTCTCCGCCTTCTCCTTGCCTCTCCGGCACACGTTCATCCTCCTTTTTCTCCTTTCTTCCACCTCCCCTCTCCATCCCTGCTCTTGCTCTCTTTCCTCCATTCTCCTTTTCCTTTCTTCCTCTGTTTCGCTTTTTGCTTTTATCCTCCATCCGCCATTATCTTCGTTTCTTGCCGTCGCCTTCTCTCTTCCTCCGTGTCGCCCCCCTCTTCTTCCTCCTTTTCCTCTTTCGGTGTCCTTCTTTCCTCCTTCTCTTCGCTCTCTTCGTCCATCATACCTATCCAACTCCTCCTGTTTTCCTCGTCGCCGCTGCATTCTTGTCCTCTCACTTCCTCGGTATTCTCGTTCTCTTCTTCTGTTGACTCCTTCTTCTCTTCTCTCTTCGTTCCCTCCCTCTTGTTCTTTCTTTCTTCGCCATCTGTTTCTTTCCTTCCCCTCTCCTTTTCCTCGTCGTTTTCTCTCTCTTCTTTTCCCTTCTTTTCTTCCACACACACTATCTTTTCCCTCCCCTAATTTCCCTTCGCTGTGTCCTTTTCATTGTTCTCCTCCCCTCTCTCTTTGTCCTGTCCGTTCTCTCTTTCTCTCTCTGCTGCCGCCTTCTCCTTTGTCTCACTTTCTTTGCATCACTTGTTCTCTCTTTCTCTCACTCCCTTCTTCATTCGAGTCCATATTCCCACTTTTTTCGTCGCACTCACTATGTCCTTCACTTTCCACATGTCCCTGCGCCGCCATTACCTTTTCCACGTACTTCTTTATCTCGCGCCATCCCATCAGTTCCTCCTTCACTTTTTCCACCAGCTCCTTCCTCTCCTTCGCCGTTTCATTGATTCCTTCTCGACCTTTGTTTTCTCGTCTCTTAACCTCCTCTCAGCACTTCCCACGTGACTGTCCGCACCACATGGCTTTTCCCTCGACGCCGGCCGTTATCCGTGCCGACTCGGGTCTTTCCGCCACCCTTCGCTCCTTCTGCTTCTCCCTTCCGCCGTCTCTCTTCGTGATCTCCACCATCTTCCCACCTCTGTTGCGTCATCTCTGTCTCCTCTCCCGCGCTGTTCTTACTGCCCTAGACGCCTACCGCGCTCTGCGGCCGACTCGGGCCTTTCCTTCCCTTTCCTTCCACCGTTCGCTCCTGTCGCCACCGTCCTCCTATGCTCTCTTCTCGCCGCCTTCCCCTCATCCTTGCACCGGTCCTAACCTCACTTTTCCCGTCTCCTTTTTTTCTCACTTTTCCGCCTCTTCCTTACCGCCGTCCCCTTTTCTCATTTGTTCACATCACACTTCACTTCCTCCCTTCCTTGTACCTCCTTCTTTTCCTTTCTCCGTTTTGATTTTCTCCCATTTTCCTCACTTTCCCAGGCCTTCTTTTCTTTTCACTCTTTCCTCCGCCATTTTCCTTCCCGTCCCGGGATAGAATAAAGTATATTCCCTGAAAATTTCAAGCAATTTCGTTCTAATAGAAAAAAGTTACAGCTATCTAAAAACAGAGATTTCTCAGAAATCAGTTAGATTTGAGAGGCCGTATATAAAAAGGAACGTGGTAATATATAAAAATTAGTGTAGGTGGTGATAGATTATACCTAAATGAAAAATTTAAGCCATTTTATAGCCGTTTACTTGAAAAATTCTCGCCCCGGCAGCGTTTGAAAAATACGCGAAATTTTGTTAAGGAGTTATATACAGTTGGAAATTTCAGAAAATCGACTTTTTTTTTATGGCATTTTCAGAATGTACATACATTTGAGTACATTCTCTGAAAATTTCAAATTAATCCAGCAAGTAATGTCGGAGTTATATGCTATTTTATGATTAATTTCAAATTTCAAAAAATCGATTTTTTTTGTTGCATTTTTGGAGTCTACATATATTCAAATAGATTCTCTGAAATTTTCAAAGCGATACGGCAAATATTCGTAGAGATACATGCGTACTTGAAAGAACGCTTGGAGCATTACAAAGTAAGCGCGCTCCGAACGGCCCGAGCGGCAGCGGTTGTTGTGGCCCGCGTGCCTGAGGTGACCCTTTTCATTGTTTTTGCATACATGGTATATGCGAGAGCTAAGCGTGGTCAATTCTTATACCGAAGAAAGGAATTTTGTCAGTCGAACCAGCTCTGCCACAGTGTAAAGTCGCGCGTTCAAATTTTACTCCGTTTTCGTAGTTTTGCGAATAAAAATGCCTTACAAGTGTACCAGACAACGGAGACTATCCGACAAGACGCAAATTTCAAGAGGGAAAAAGCGAAAACAATCGTACAATCCAAAAACAGTCGAGGCCGATGAAAGTAGCTTCAGTACATCCGCGAAAAAATTGAAAAATCAGAAGGAGATCTTAGTTCCTCGTGATTCCTCCATTGAATATCGCATTTTCAATTTTATAACGGTCTTCGCAGCGATAAGTGAATACGTCCAGTGTAAAACTTGCAAAGGAAAAGTGCAATTTCTAACGGCTGCACAACGAGGACTCGGTTTTAAGATCGTCATTCTGTGTGATAAGTGCGATCCTCGAGCCATAAACTCTTGTCCTTTCATCAAACATTCTTACGCGATAAACAGACGATTTTTATTTGTGATGATAACTCTCGGAATAGGATTGAAAGGTGCAGCGAAATTTTGTGGATTGATGGACATGCCACCTTTTGTGATGCAAGCTACGTACGATTTGATCGTCAAAAATATTCATTCATGCACGCAAATGGCCACCGAAAAACTTTTCGAAAAAGCTTGTGCTGAAGAAAAAGAAGCGTCTGCTCAAAATCGAGGCGATGGAAACTGTGAAGAATTGACAATATCTGGCGATGGAACCTGGAAAAAACGAGGGTTTACTTCTTTATACGGAGTAACATCACTGATCGGTTATTATACGGGGAAAATTATCGATATCGTCGTGAAAAGTTCGTACTGCAAACAATGCGAGGTTTGGAAAAAAAAATCGACACTGAAGAGTACAACGAATGGTATGACGATCACAAAGATGTTCGTGCTGCGAATCATAACGGTTCTTCAGGAAAAATGGAAGTTGATGCGGTCGTAGAAATGTTCAAGCGTTCAATGGAAAAATTTAACGTCCAATACAAAAATTACATCGGCGACGGTGACTCGAAAACCTACTCGGGGATTTTGAAAGCTGTGCCTTACGGAAACAACGAAGTGGTAAAAAAAGAATGTATTGGACACGTTCAAAAAAGAATGGGTTCACGACTCCGAGACTGTGTCAAAAAAAATACCGAGATGACTGTAAATAAAAGTGGGAAAAAAATGCAAAAAAAAGTACTTGGTGGAAAAGGAAAGCTCACAGCCAAACTGATCGATAAATTGACTGTTTATTATGGCTTGGCGATCAGGAGGCACTGTGATTCCGTTGACAATATGTATAATGCAATATGGGCAACATATTACCATTATTGTTCAACAGATGAAAATCCTCAACACGAAAGATGCCCGGTCGGAACTGAGTCATGGTGTTGTTGGCAGCGAGCGCGAGCTTCGAATAAATTATCGGATTATAAACACGATTATTCTCCATTTCCACAAGATGTTGCTGATGCTCTGTTTCCGATCTACACGGATCTGAGCAATGAAAAGTTGCTTGAAAGATGTGTTGGTGGTTTCACACAAAATAACAACGAAAGCTATAATCAGTTGATTTGGAAAATCACACCGAAAATAATTCCTAGTGGTTCAAAAATAGTGGAAATAGCAGCTCACATGGCAGCCGGCACCTTTAATGAAGGTACGGTATCACTATTATATTATATGAGTGCACTGGGTCTATCGATTGGGCCCAATGTCCATGCCTATGCCGAAAAACAGGATGCAGAGCGCGTCGCGATCTCTATTTTAAGAGCGCATGAGCGCACGCGCGAAGGAAGAATGGTTCGCCGACGACTGCAATTCGACAATTTGGAAGCTGCTGATGATGCAGAGGGAACTTCTTATGGCCCTGGAATAGATGACTCCTTGTAAGTTGTAAAAAAAAATTTTTATCCATGTGTTCACCACTTATGAAACTTTGAACGCGTTTATCTCGAAACGATGTTTTCAAAGTCGGTGAGCACGATTTCTCAAAGATGGCTCAACCGATCGGTCTGCAATTTTAACACAGCTTTCTCAGATATATTCTACTGGGATTGGACGAAGGAGTAAGATTTCCGAAAATTATTTCTATTTTTTTTGAACCATTGAACGACCAAAATTCGGTTAAAAATTGAAATTTCGTCTTTGAGGAGCCGTCATTTCATCAAAATTGGAAATTCCAACTATTCCTTCGTCCAATCCCAGCATTTATCTGTCCACTAAACAAATCTCTTTGGTTTTTTAATTTTAGCTGATCCAAACGGGAGATTTCATGCTCACCGCAAGACGCCTTTTTTTAGAGGACCTACAGGAGATCAATCACAGGAGCTATCTGAAGCAATATTTTGTTAAATAAAAAATTGCGATAAAGAGTTAAAAGATGACACTCCATTTACTTCCTTATGCTTTTCCTCGTCAAATAAAATCCCTATCCGGAAAAAATTCGTAAAAAAACGAGTTTTTTTGGCCTTCCAACTGTATATAACCCCTTAAGATAGTAATTCAAGAAAAGGGTGCTAATCAAACCGAATTTTAGTTTAGAGTGAAAAACTATTTTTTTCTTGAAAATACAAGATTAAAAAAGCGAAATGTCGCTCAATTCGAGTCTTTATGCTTCATAGAGCTTCAGATAAAAAATTACTTTTTAAAAATTTCAAAAATGTCTACAGCCATCAAATTTCTTTATATTGAGTTCAAATTTGAAAGATCGTCTTCTTTTATAATATACTTTCTTGGAAAAAATCGGCAGCCAAATCACTGACCCAAGCGCGCAGGCTGCGGTCGAAAAATAATGGATCTGCCCACATATATATATATATATATATATATATATATATATATTGCGACGTAGCGTATGAGGAGTGGGGAGGGATGAAGTCGCTCGAATGACCGAAGCCCGACTGGGAGCTCGGAACATAAGAAAATCGGCGCGCCCCACCACTCATGCAAAACGAAGCATAAACCGGGAAGTTAGAGTAGCTACATGGTGCGAGGGTGGGGAACGATCAGCTCGCCGTCGAGGTTCAATCTCGACTAACGAGCAGATCGAAAGAAAAATATGGCACCCCCACCATCTCCCCAACATAGGGAAAGACAACATAGGAGCGTAGAGACTCCGAACATGCCTGAGTTACACGAAAAGTATGATAGCATGGTCAGAAGATAAACGAGACCGAGAATCAATCGGGACCTGTGCGCCGCCCACCACGCTCGCTATGAGAGTAGAGCGCAAGCGTAGAACGTGACCGAATATTACTGGTCAAGAAAAGATGCGTTATCAACCATGATAATATTAGATCGATAAGTATTGGATCTTGTATTACGCAGCGCAGCAGCCGATAAGTGGGGAACGCACAGTGGAACATAACTGGTCTAGAAATGACGCAGAATCAATAATGATAATAACGGATCGATAAGTATTGGCCCTATGTATCAGCAGCGTAACGTTGGATAAGTAGGGAACGCACAGTGTAATGTAACTGGCTGAGAAATGACGCATTATCGATCATGATAACAATAAATCAATAATGATTGGCTCTTATTTTGCGCATTGCGACATCGAATAAGTAGGGCACGACGAATTACAGGTATAAAAGGCCGACCATCGGCTGATAAAATAGCTAAGTTATCTCAGCAACTCATCGAGTCGTAAGTAATTTTCTTATCCTTCCTAATATTATACTAGAATTGATCTGTTGGAACGCGAGTCGAGACGACCAATAATAGTGTCCTAAGTCCCTTTTACCGACAAGCAGTTGGAACGCAAGTGGAGACGCTCGATCCTAAAATATTTCAAAGTCCTTTTTCCCCCGAGCAGTTGTAATACAAATGGAGACGCTCGATCATCCAAATTCCTACCTTACCAACTCATTGATTACTTGCGATATTGATCGATAAAGATACAAAGACACGTATAAGAGATTGTATTCGATATAAGAATGATAAGAGATGGCGCGATGAGTTTGAAAATGTATAATTATCAAAAAATTATCTGATAAAGGCGAAACTAAAAATATCGTGTAAAACAAAATTGTGTGAAGAATAAACTTTTATTAAAAGAAAAATTCCTGAGTGCCAAGTGTACTTATTTAGTCTCCCTTATCAAGCCCAGCGACACGAATTCGATGACCCGGAGATAGAAGGAAAGGGAAAATAGCATCGAGTAAATAAATTTAAGTGCGCAAAAGTTCAATTCGTCGCAATATATATATATATATATATATATATATATATATATATATATATATATATATTGAAACGGCACTCCCTTTATTTTGCGTAAAATGTCGCATTTGAACTGCGCGCCAGCACAGTCGAGCTTGCGCTCAGCCGCTCGAGGCGACACTCCTCGACAAAACTCTCAGGCTACACATAGAATCAGTTCTAGTTCGTTCTTTCATTAAAAATCACTTATTTTATGTCCTGAAATATTAGTTAGACTAATTTTTATATGAAAAACAACGAAAAGGGTTAAATTTGAATAATAAAACAAAATTCACAAGAGTCCAGGTGGTAAGATCATGCAAAGTCCAATTGCACGTTGGTTCCAACGGAAATGGCAAATAACGAGCCAGAATTTGGATCCAGGGGAAATAAAGATCTGAATTGCTCATAAATTATCAATTTAACATTCATAAGAGGAAAATTTGGTTTATTTGTGTTAAAAAAGGTAGAAAAGAAATTCCATTCATTAAAAACATTTATTTTTATTACAAAATCATTATTTTTCACATGAGCGATGAAAATCAGCCTTAAGCTCAACGAATCACGCCTCGGCGACAAGTCGGCTGACCAATCCGTGAATTTAGAAAGAGAACTCTGGTTCGAGATTATTCCTGGGAGCAAAGTCCAAGTTATTTTTGATCGAATCATTATCATTATTCCTTTGTTTAAATGCGTATAAAAGGCCGTGCGGATCAGCAACGGCAGCTCATTCTTGAATCAGCTCTCGCTTCAAGTACAGAGGTAGTGACTCTGGAAAACAAGCTCCAACGAACTACCTAACCTATAATATTCCAAATTTCACGCCGAGAGGGAGGCGATTGTGCGATTCCGTGCAATCCAAAGATTCGAGGGTGATATTCCTTTCCGATCACGCCAAGAAGGGAGGGACCTGTGCGATTCCGTGCAGGTCAAAGATTTCTAACGTGATAACCTTTTCATTCATTATTGAGAGGGAGGGGACTCTGCGATTCCGTAGGGTCTGCAGATTCTCAATTTTGATCCCTCCTTTCCTATGCTAAAGAGGGAGGGGGCCGTGCGATTCCGTGCAGTCTGAAGATTCTTGGCATAGGACCCTTATCATTCACCCCTTTTTGATTTTTGTTGGAGTAAAAATAACTCATTTCATTTAAACAAATTAAAAAACAATTTATATTTCTTTTTGAAGCGAGAACTTTTTCAGTCATTTCAATTTCTTTCAATTTTCCGAACAATAAAATTAACAAATTAATCTTAGTTTAATTGTATTGAGCCACAAAAATTAATTTAGAATTATATAGAATCACAAATTGGATCAGATTGATTGAAATTCGGAAAAAAAATCGTAAGCATCAAGAGATTCATAATTAAGACGAATTTATTGAAGCAAAAGAAATTATTAAACTAGACAAGTTTCTTTACATAAGAGAGCGAAATTTATAACGTTTCTTGATATAAGAGAACGAAACCACAAAATTGGACAAATATATTGAAAATAGGGAGAGAATCTCAAAAACACCAACGATTGGTGTCATATTTTTTTTTGTACATTAACAATACACTGAATAAACACAATTATTTATATTTTTGACACAAATTCTCATACTCTCGTTTCTTTTCATGCCTGCTTCTAAACTCTTAGTTGCTCGAATTCACGCGTAGCGGGGGACGTAAAAAGCGTACCGTTACAATATATATATATATATATTGTGACGACTTTTTCCAACGGTCGCACAAAATATTCCGATCTCGACAATTCCTTGGACGCCAGCCTAAGATGACCTTAGACAAATTTTATTTGAAATTATCGAGAACGAATAAAGGTTTTCCCCGGTCGTAGCTGTAGTGTTTAACCAAGTTGGTAGAGGGGCGTGTCTAGGCAAGTTAAGAAAATAATCACACACGAGACACGAAAATCCGGAATTACAATTGAAATTTATTAAATAGCAAAGAACAAGGATGAAAATATTTTTCCGGAAAATAATAATAAAATTTACATTCAATTTTACAGAAGTTTCTATAATCAATCAATCCTCACAATTAATTTTTCGTTAACCGTCAACAAAACAATTTTTATAAAATATTCGTCTCGATCGCCCACGAGACACAATTTCGTAACGCTAAGGATTTCGCCATTAACGCACTTTAAAGATCTGTGACCCGATCGATACCAACAATTATATAACAAAAATTACTAAAACTATGGATCTCGAGATTGGACAAAATTATAATAGAATTCCTCTCGGCAATTCAAATTCATTAAACGACAACGACAAATCGCGAAAGATAAAAATCGCGAGACAAGGCGTAACCAGAATTTTCCAAACGAGTGCGTGCCCCGAAACAATATCGCTCGTTAATCACAAAATTCTCCAAAAAGTTACTCGCGAGTAAATACGATACGATAAACGATAAAAACCCAATAAGAGCGAAACGACGGCTCACCACTACAGTTTCCGTAGGACGAGATCCGGAAAAGACCACGAATCTCTCCATCGATATTCTGGCGGCGTCGAATTCTTGATCAGGAACGGCAACGGCCCGAGAAAAGACGTCCTCCGTCATTGCTGCCCAAAACTCGAGTCCTCGATCATTATCGCGAGAGCAAGTACGCGGACCAGGGTCCTAACCCCCCACCCTTAGCCTACTCGCGAGAATCGCAACCGTTTGTTCTAGAATATTCGAGAGTTTTCAAGAACCTTTTCTCGCCGACCTGACCTCAACGTATTATTTTGAATTCCGACGATATGCTGAGCCGATACGTTTGACATTATGCTGAGCGGTAATTTCGATGTTTAGTTGAGCGGTATTTTCGATGTTTCGACACGATGAAATTGTGCCTTCGGCTTATTCCAACGAGAATATGGCGATCTCTAGATGCTGATGGACGCATCCTGAGGTTAGACAGCTGAGGGTGAGGGCATGGAGTTAGCGACCCACGCGTGATGACCTTCAACAGCGAAACTCGAAATTTGAATTTCCCTCTGCTCTCCGACTCGATGACGTTTCGATATCCCCTCTCTGAATCGCCTAAGCCTTCCTTGACTCGAAATTATCGTGGATAACCGCCGCTCGCTCGTACAATAATAAAATTAAATCAAAATAAAATTAATATTCGGTAAATACGCTCGCATTTGGCCCTTCTGGATTTGCTCGAGAGAGATTCTTCGATGCCGAAGAACGCTCCTTTCCCGTGCCGTGCCAAAACTTAATCGTTTAGTGACGTGGGCAAAATTACCACGTCACAACACCTCCCCCCCTATAAAAAGGACGACCCGGCCGTGTAAGACCGACGCCTCGCTCTTAAAATTTTATTTAGAGGCAAGATACTTCAGTTTATTTGAAATTATTGGTTCCAGGCACTGACACGCTCGAAAAATCCAGAAAAACCAAATTCCTTGTAAATAAATGAATCGAAATTAAAACAAAATAACAGGAATCTAAATCAGTTCAAAAAAAAATTTTCTAATTAAATTACCGAGCAAATTCATCCCAACCTGATCCATACCAACACCATGAAACTAATAGGACAAACACTCACGAAACAAAACATAGAATTACTTTATAATTAGTTCTTGAATTATTTTTGGAACACCTTCCAATCGTCAACAAATATCTCTATCTTTCTCTTTCACTCGGTCTGTATCTCTCTCTCAACTCACGAGCAAAAGTACGCAACTACTTCAAAACAATTTATTATAATGAACGGTAAATCTTTCACTTATTTTTCCGATATTTTTCGAAGCCAGTATTATGCTAAGTAGAGCGGTAAAACTCTTTGAGAAAACGGTGACTGACAGTATTTATCGTCCTTCAACCTCTCCTCACTTTCGCTCTTTAATCTCGGAATCATATCAATTTTAAACTTGATCAAAACAAAAAAAAATTTTTGCCTTCAAAAATCGAGAGTGGTTTAAATTATTATTCCCTAATTATCTTAAAATTCTGAGTCACTTGTTTACCTGATGAGATTTTCCGGATCCTTACTCGCGAAGCATTTCTATCGTCATAATATTTACAATCAAAATGATTCTCAATCGTTAATACCCGATAATTCCCAATTTCTCGAAGAAAATTAAAGTTCGTCAACGATTAAAATTCTCTAATTTATCTCATCATAATTCTTTTTAACAAAATCTCTAAATGACGATAACGATAGCTAAATGCGAATTGAATCCCTTCATCTAATTATATAATCGTTTTTATTCAGCGCGATTCGATCACTACTTTATTCTTCGCTCACTTTCGAAACTTCCTCACTATCGTGGTTGCCATCGATAACGTTTCCGAATTTCATACTTAATGTTCAACAAAATCGGTTATCTTCTACGGTTATTTATTAATCCCGACAGTATCACCTATTTCGTTAACCGGTAACTCTTAAATCGCGCAGCTGATCACCCAAAGTAATAGCTTTGAACATCAGCTGTCACCCGTCTTATTGGTATGCGACTAAACGGTAGCAATATTAGAAAAATATGAAAAAGAGAAAACAAACGATACTATCTCAGAACTAGAACAACTCGATAAATTCGCGAAAGAAAAGAAAAAATTTGAAATATCAAGAGTTTACGAAGATCTTTAAAATTCACGCGTACGAAATCTCGACTGTCGTACTCACGCACACAGATAGGACTCTCAAATTTTTACTCGACGCACTAACACACGCGCACTGTTATTCTTCACTGTACTCCTAACGCACTCACATAAATTTCAAAAAAAACTAATACCGCGAATGCTCGATGATTGAGATACAGAACGGGAAGATCACTTTTATTTCTCGATACTAATAATTATCGTAGTCAGCTGGAAGGAAATAGGTAGACCGACTACTAGATCGTCACATTTTAATTAGACCTCATTAAATAAATTTTATCGTTAAAATTCATCGGCAAGTAAAATTGCCCTATCGTAAAATTCGTCTAATAATAAAAGATTGATAAATAAAATCAATTCTTAAAAACTCCAGTCATAAAATAATATCATCGAAAGAATTAAATCCATACTCAGGTAACATGACTTCGTCAATATTAATTCAATAAATAATCAAATAAATAAAACAATCAAAATAAATTCAATAAATAACTGAGACAGAACAAGTATTTTTCAACAGTAACAATTTCTCCGAGAGAGAGTATACCGAGCAGAACATAGGCTCACAGCAAGGTCAATCTCGAAGAAAGGAAAAAAAAAAACAACACAATAATTCTCGAGATATTGGACTTGTCGACACTTTTGAGGACACTCTATTCGATAAAAAACTCATGAATACGTCCTTGATCACTATAAATATCTCCAATAATCCAAATCCCCGAGAAAAATCGATCATTTCACAAACTTAACAATTCGCATTGATTTCGACGATAGATCTCGAGACACCGAAACAAGACTGACGTAATGTATGCGAGAGTTCTTCGCTACCGCTTAGTCCGCGTGACCGTTGAGATACTAAACGTACGAAATCTCAGCGATACAACAACAAGTAATAAGACGATACCAACACAATAACATGACACACCCATACGACAAGTATCGAAAATATCCGAACATATTCGAGAAATGCTCGAAATAATACTCGATACGAGCGACAAAGATGCTAGACACAATAAAATAATTTTCGATTTGACGGTTAACATCTGATCGCTGACAAACGGAATAATCGAGAAAATATTATGTTTTCAAATCTGATTTCTCAGCTGATTTTCTTTTCTCGCAAAATTTCGAATGGTTTCAAATTAAAACGATAATTGATGTGATATTCGGAATAAAAAAAAATTTCTAATAATTTATCAACAATTAATAACCAATTTTCTAAAATATTTACTGAGAATCGATATCAAACTAGTGTGATTAAACGGAATACTCTATCAAATGCCTGACCCACGTTTTAATAACGTGGGCCCCACGTTGGGCGCCAAAATTTGTGACGACTTTTTCCAACGGTCGCACAAAATATTCCGATCTCGACAATTCCTTGGACGCCAGCCTAAGATGACCTTAGACAAATTTTATTTGAAATTATCGAGAACGAATAAAGGTTTTCCCCGGTCGTAGCTGTAGTGTTTAACCAAGTTGGTAGAGGGGCGTGTCTAGGCAAGTTAAGAAAATAATCACACACGAGACACGAAAATCCGGAATTACAATTGAAATTTATTAAATAGCAAAGAACAAGGATGAAAATATTTTTCCGGAAAATAATAATAAAATTTACATTCAATTTTACAGAAGTTTCTATAATCAATCAATCCTCACAATTAATTTTTCGTTAACCGTCAACAAAACAATTTTTATAAAATATTCGTCTCGATCGCCCACGAGACACAATTTCGTAACGCTAAGGATTTCGCCATTAACGCACTTTAAAGATCTGTGACCCGATCGATACCAACAATTATATAACAAAAATTACTAAAACTATGGATCTCGAGATTGGACAAAATTATAATAGAATTCCTCTCGGCAATTCAAATTCATTAAACGACAACGACAAATCGCGAAAGATAAAAATCGCGAGACAAGGCGTAACCAGAATTTTCCAAACGCGTGCGTGCCCCGAAACAATATCGCTCGTTAATCACAAAATTCTCCAAAAAGTTACTCGCGAGTAAATACGATACGATAAACGATAAAAACCCAATAAGAGCGAAACGACGGCTCACCACTACAGTTTCCGTAGGACGAGATCCGGAAAAGACCACGAATCTCTCCATCGATATTCTGGCGGCGTCGAATTCTTGATCAGGAACGGCAACGGCCCGAGAAAAGACGTCCTCCGTCATTGCTGCCCAAAACTCGAGTCCTCGATCATTATCGCGAGAGCAAGTACGCGGACCAGGGTCCTAACCCCCCACCCTTAGCCTACTCGCGAGAATCGCAACCGTTTGTTCTAGAATATTCGAGAGTTTTCAAGAACCTTTTCTCGCCGACCTGACCTCAACGTATTATTTTGAATTCCGACGATATGCTGAGCCGATACGTTTGACATTATGCTGAGCGGTAATTTCGATGTTTAGTTGAGCGGTATTTTCGATGTTTCGACACGATGAAATTGTGCCTTCGGCTTATTCCAACGAGAATATGGCGATCTCTAGATGCTGATGGACGCATCCTGAGGTTAGACAGCTGAGGGTGAGGGCATGGAGTTAGCGACCCACGCGTGATGACCTTCAACAGCGAAACTCGAAATTTGAATTTCCCTCTGCTCTCCGACTCGATGACGTTTCGATATCCCCTCTCTGAATCGCCTAAGCCTTCCTTGACTCGAAATTATCGTGGATAACCGCCGCTCGCTCGTACAATAATAAAATTAAATCAAAATAAAATTAATATTCGGTAAATACGCTCGCATTTGGCCCTTCTGGATTTGCTCGAGAGAGATTCTTCGATGCCGAAGAACGCTCCTTTCCCGTGCCGTGCCAAAACTTAATCGTTTAGTGACGTGGGCAAAATTACCACGTCACAATATATATATATATATATATATATATATATATATATATATATATATATATATATTGTGACGGTACATTTTGTCCCTGCCACCCGCACGAATCGTTGTCGACCAGTGGACCGGATTTACGGTTCCTTTTTGATGCCGCGTGTCGACTCGCTGGGGGGTGCAATATTTAAAAAATCACAAAATTGCGCTTGGAGTGGACGGCATTAAAAAAAAATCATTTACGGGAAAATTCAACTCAAACGTTGAATGAAAATGTCTTTCAAAAACAGTTGGATGCTTTATTTGACATTGCAAAAAAAAATATTCACAACAGTCTCACATAAAGACAAAAAAAATTTTTGATTGATCAACGAACAAATCGAAGAGAATCTATATCATGGATTACTAAAGAATCAAACTTGGAAACGGAGGAAATTTCAGCAAAAGTTAGCAATGAAATTGGTAATAAAAATAATTCGAATTAATTGGTTAAGAGCAACTATTGTTCAACTGCATCTTCGAAGTAAGCACGTAACTTTGTAGATACTAGTATGCTGTTATCTGGAATACGTGTTTTCAAACACATCTTTTGAAATTGTTCTATTTATTATTATCTTTCGAAATGTTTTTTAGCTAGAAGTACAAGAAAATAAGAATCCGCTTAAGTTAGCTTAAAAAATGTTTTGAAGTAAAAAATTTTGAGCAAATAGTCTCATCAAATATTTACGACTCTCGTTTTAATAGGAAGCTAAAAATTGATTTTTGTAGTTAAAAATTTGATGATCTCGTCATTTTTATCGAAAAATTGAAAAAAAAAAATGCAGAAAAATTACTTGAGGCTGCTGTTCACATTTTTTAAGAGTGATCAAATTTTGCACAAATTACGTTTTCATCAAGCACTAACACTTCATAAGCACTCCGCTATGAGAGCAGAACAAAAAAAATTTCATGTCGTGATTTTCAATAAAAAATAGAAAAAAATATGGAAAAGTCGCTTGAGCACTATCTAAAAAATTTTTTAGACCATTCAAATTTTGCAAAAATTAGTTTTTCATAATGTACTAACAATTTCCGTTGAGGCCCGCGAAAAAAAAATATCGATTTTTTTTAACCACTCTAATATATATATTAGTTAGCAAAGTGCACAAATGTCATAAAACTACACTAATGCTTCTAAAACGTGTAATTAAATTACTCGATTTTCCTGTGTGTGTGTGTGTGTGTGTGTGTGTGTGTGTGTGTGTGTGCGCGCGCGCGCGCGCGCGCGTGTGTGTGTCTGTGGCTGTGTCTGTGTCTGTGTCTGTGCCTGTGTCTGTGTGTGGGTGCGTGCGCGTGCGCGTGCGTGCGTGCGTGCGTGTGTGTGTGTGTGTGTGTGTGTGTGTGTGAAGGTATTTCAATTTGCTACGGGTGCTGAGGGATGAGAAGTTCCTTCGCCGAGTTTATTTTTGAAAACCATGCATGCCAAGTTTTTGTGTAGTTTTTACAGTGAATTTGTGCCGTACGTACATGTAGAAACGTGTATCGTGTGCACTTATACGGGTACGTACGGTTTTCTATGTAATTTTTGTTTCATTCATTTCCCGTGAGATTGTTTTGTACGTTCATTGTCCTCAGCTAACATAATGTTATAATACTAATTTTTTGATATTTGTAGGATTTTCTTTGGAAGCCCGTGAGGCGACAAATCTCTTTAATGGACATCATTAAAGGTGCCAATGATCTCATGTGAAATTTCGTAATTCATTTACCGTACTTGGTTATGTTAGAATGATTTCATTTTTTTTCAAATCAAGGATACCATTTTTTTAGTAGTTTCTTTTCGAGGTGAAGTAACATTTTGTATATAACGAAAAAGAAATGGAAGTTGTGTGTATAAACATAGGTTTCATTTCAACTTAATAACAACAATATAGAGTGATCATTTTATAACTAAGGTCGCACCTTATTAATACTTGGCGTTCTTTTTTTACTTTTTAAAAGTTTTTGCCAAGATTAAAAATACGTGAATCCGCAACATCCTTCAAAATGCTGTCATTAAATAAATATCAACTAAAAAAATTTCGAAAACAGGTGGAATCGCGCTGAGTCCTGTAAAAGTGTCTTGTAGAGACTTACTTGTAAATATACTTGTCTCGAATCGCTACCACAACTCAAGCTAACAAGGAGACGGCACGACCGTGGGGTCGGGGATTTGGCCGCATTTTTTTGTGGTGAAAAAGGACCCCTAGCACCTCACGTGGTTAAAGTAGTAGGACGCACTACTCGGAAAATTCCGAGAAAAATCGATTCAAAGTTTCCTAGGCGCCTTATGAGTTTAAAGTGTCAAGCACTTGTCGAGCCGCCGTCTAGTCTAAATGGTTAGGGCTCGGTCCTTTGCGCCAGAGGTCTCGCGTTTGATTCCTCCTTCGGATCTTATTTTTTTTTCTTTTTTTTGTTATCCCAACAATTATTAAAAGCGTTTATCTTCCCTATATTATTTTTTAAAATTTATTTTAGTTCTCGAACGTAAAGTTTTTCATTCACTGAAAAATATTCGTGCTCGTTGTTCTATTCGGTTTTATGGCCTTGTAAGGGTCTAAAGAATGTTGACCTGGGGTCCCCTTAGGATTATAATGGACATCTGCGCATAGGACTGTGCGCGAGTCTGTGAGAATTGAACAGTAGTTCATTTTTCGATTTCGTCGTGAACAGACGTGCCTATTTCTTAAATTTGAAAGTTTTCTTACAATTCGAAGTTAAAAATGTCGACTGAAGAAGTTGCTGGCTCTTCTGGAATAGGAGAGGAAATTCCTGAAGAATCCATGTACAGTGATAAATCAAAATCGCGATTGAAGGACGCAGTAGTTTATTATGAAGAGCTGTTATCGGAAAATAATTTAATTGCATCGACACCTTCGGAAGAAATATCTCACGATGCTATGTTATTGGCCGGAGAACTTTATAATAATACATTGGAACTTTTGGGTGAAAAAAAAATTCGTAATTGAAAAGGAATTAATACACGCTCATGAGGATTGCGAAGAACTGTAGTTTGAAGTGCCCCAACTTGATTCTTCTCCAGACGAGTACGAACCGGAACCGAAAAAAATAAAAGTGAAATGATTCCCATCGCCTATAAAGTCAAAGTCGTGAACATTGCTAAAGCGCATCCCACGTGGTTTTTGGCGACATTGCAAAAAAAAGAATATCTTTCACAATGGGAGAATGATATTAAAAGTGGTGGAACGAGATTGGACAAATTTGAGGCGATAGATTCGTGGGCCTATTACCGTTTTGTAGAACCAAGACAGCAATATCAGCAAGTTACGACAAGAAATTTACAACAATGGGCATTGGCTGCTGCTGCACAATTCATGGATTTCAATTTCAAGGCTTCTGATCGATGGGTCACGGCATTCAAACAGAAACACAAAATTTCTCAATGGAGAATCACGAAAGTGGTTTCGAAAAAAGAGGCGGCATCAATGGAGGAAATCTTGGCGTCTGCAGAGATCTTTCGTCGACAGACGTGTACTTCAATACCATGAGGATTATGTTATAAATACTGACCACACAGGTAAATACAAGTTTTCTGCGTACAAAATGTTTTTACCGATGCAAAATGTATAAATTCAAAATTAATTATATAAAAAGTTTTCTACATACATATTCAAATATTTTTAAATATTAAAAATACTATTTTTTTTTCAGGATGTCAATATCAATCTGTTTTCAACAGGACACTCACTCAAAAAGGGAGTAAAACAGTTTTCGGCAAAAAGTCAGATTTGAATAAAGTGACGCATTCGTACACCGCACAATATTCCATAACATTATACGGAAAAGTGCTCCCACATGTCTTCGTATATTTGCAAGAGACGACCAATCATTTCGGACTTCGTATTCAAAAATTAGTAGATGGCTATGCCAATACATACACGAACGTCATTGCAACATCATCGAAGTCCGGAAAACTAACAACAGCCTTATACACGGATTTTTTCCAGAAATGTATAAAAACTTACGTCGGGGAGAATAAATTTTTACTTCTCATTGACTCTTGGGAGGGTCAGACAAATCCAGAGATGAATGATGAAATCTTTCAAGATGACAAAAATATGCCAACTTACTCTGTAAAAGTAATTCCTCCAAAATGCACTCCCTTGGTGCAACTTTGTGACGTTTATTTTACAGACAAGTTAAAAATTTCATAAAGCGGTTGCAAAATTGCAGCGAATTGTTAGAGCAGAATCGTGAAATTAATTCCCGGGAAGCTTGCATAAAAATCCATTCAATAATTCACCATCAATTATCGTCACCAATATTCCGAGACATGATTCAATACGCCTAGTTTGCCTCAAAATTGTCAGTTACTAGAAACATTTTCATGAATGTTAATGAGACATGGTTTTGTACGGATGTATTGCAAACTCCCTGCGATTGTAAAAAATCCGCTTTTATATGTTGCGCAAGATGTCGCAAAAATTATTGCTCTGTTTGTTTCTACGATAATTATCACTGCGGTTTTTGTATATAAATAAAAAGTAAAAAAAGAACGCCAAGTATTAAAAGACGCGACCTCCGTTATAAAATAATCATTCTATTCTCAAAAGCAATGATCAATAATATTCATCTTGATTTCGAGGAGAAATTGAAGTTTAACGATTCTTATTCCAGTATTGGTGTGTGCTCAGTTACTTTAAATTGAAAAAAAAAAAACATACTATGAAAATGTTGGCCTTCATTATCGAATTAAAACCTGTTTACATCTTTTATTTTTTTATTCTTGATATATGAGATGTTATCGTACAACGAAAAAAGATCAAGTTGGAAATTGTCGCTCATGATTGAAAAGAAAATGAAATCATTTCAACGTAGCCAAGAATGGTGAATGAATTACGGATTTCTGGATGGAATCATATATATACACTTTGAACGGTACCTGCTGAAGGTTTTTGTCACCTCAAGGGCTTCAAGAATAATTCTGCGGATATAAAGAAAATGTTATTCTGCTTTTATGCTAGCTAAGCACTAAGAATGTACAACACAATTCCACAGAGAATAAAACAAAAAACAATTACATAGAAAAGTGCAAATACGCGTATAAGTGCACACATTGTATCTACACGTTTGTACCGCAAAAATTCACTGCAAATATTACGAATCAACTTGGCGTGCATGGTTTTCAAATGTAACCTCGGCGAAGGAACGCTCCATCCATCTGTACATTGAGCGAACTCGAATATCCGTCTATCTATGAACTTTCACTTACTCGTTTGTTTATTTATTTGTTCATCCTATGTACGTTCAAAAAATGAGTGTATGGGCGAACGGTTAGATAGGATCAGAATTAAGATGTATTAACGATCCAAATTCCATGCGTTCATCTTTTCTCCATATCTTTCATTTATACAATCTAAGTCTTCATCTATCCCATCCATTCATCGTTTCATCGATTCAATCATCCGATCCGTTCATCGATCGATATATACCGTTCAACTATCAACTATTCACCCATTTCATTCATCCGTCTTTTCCCTTCATCTCATTTGATTATCCATTCGTCCTTTTCTACCATTTCATCTATACGTACTAGTCATTTATTTCGTTTATCAAATCATCAATTGGGACTCTCGCGTTCTGTCCAGAGGTCGGACTTTTTTCGCGATCGATAGAAGAACTGATTAAATATCGATTTGGATAGTATATTTCATTAACCCTCCGCGGCCACACTGGGGCGATTTCGTCCCGGCAAAATTTCACTTTGCCTGTTTTTACCCAAACTTACCCAATTATAGTACAAAATATAATAACTTTTATAATTAAATAATTGTAGATTTACATTCTAGAAGGATTCAACAGTATTTATGAATTTTTTTAGATTTTTCAAGGCGCTTTGACACGTTGAAAACTGCACATGGATGTTTTCGACCCAATGTGACCACGGAAGCATCGAAATTACACTGGGGCCGCCGAGGGTTAACCGCGTCTTCCCGAAGTTACATTTGAAATCCATGCACGCCAAATTCATGTGTAATATTTGCAGTGAATTTTTGTGGTACAAACGTGTAGATACAATGTGTGCACTTGTACGCGTATTTGCACTTTTCTACGTAATTGTTTTTTTGTTTTATTCTCTGTGGAATTGTATTGTACATTCTTAGTGCTTAGCTAGCATAAAAGCAGAATAACATTTTCTTTATATCCGCAGAATTATTCTTGAAGCCCTTGAGGTGACAAAACTTTCAGCAGGTACCGTTCAAAGTGTACATGATTCCATCCAGAAACCCGTAATTCATTCACCATTCTTGGCTACGTTGAAATGATTTCATTTTTTTTCAATCATGAGCGACAATTTCCAACTAGATCTTTTTTCGTTGTACGATAACTTCTCATATATCAAGAATAAAAAAATAAAAGATGTAAACAGGTTTTAATTCGATAATGAAGGCCAAAATTTTCATAGTATGTTTTTTTTTTTCAATTTAAAGTAACTGAGCACACACCAATACTGGAATAAGAATCGTTAAACTTCAATTTCTCCTCGAAATCAAGATGAATATTATTGATCATTGCTTTTGAGAATAGAATGATTATTTTATAACGGAGGTCGCGTCTTTTAATACTTGGCGTTCTTTTTTTACTTTTTTAAAGTTTTTTGCGATTGATTTCAGTTCTTTTTTAAAAACGGCCATACTTATCAATTGTCCTACAGAGTAATGTAATAACAGAAAACATATAGAATGATTATTTTATAACTAAGGTCGCGTCTTTTAATACTTGGCGTTCGTTTTTTACTTTTTTAAAGTCTTTTGCGATTGATTTCACTTCTTTTTGAAAAACGGCCTTACTTACCAACTGGTCCTATGGCGGTAAAAAAAATTTCATTCGGAAACAATGATCAATCAAATTTTTTTGTCATAAGTTGAGTAACTTCCTTCATATGACAAAACAATTACAGAGCTGAACAGTAATTTCTTCCATCATTGACGGACAAATACTGCTAAATCGGTATTATACGAGGTAAACAAGTTTTAACTATTAAATGGAAAGAGAATGATAATTATAAAGAAAAACAATTGTTTTGCAAAGTAATATCCGGAATGTAAGGTGGCCATTTAATAACTAAGGTTACGATTTTTTAATATTTGGCGTACATTTTTATACTTTTCCAAAGTATTTTCCTATTTATACCTCTCCAAAGTATTTTTCTATAGATATCAATTATTTTTGAAAAACGTGATATCTACTGATGTTCCAATATTCCTGAAAAGAATCGCACACTCCCGGTAAAAACGTGCCATTTTATCATGGAACTATTAAGCTGAATGACATGAAAGAGAAAGTTCCAGAAAAGAATAACAAAGATGTTTTTCATATTATTTTTTTTTAAATTAATATATGGGATAGTTCTTACGCTTTCTCAGTTACTCATAAAATACAGATAAGTCAAGGACCCCTCATTATTTTATTTTATTTTACATCGTTTTTAACTTGAACATATATTACATTGTTTTTAACTTTTAGTTCTTACGCTTTCTCAGTTCCTCATAAAATACAGATAAGTCAAGGACCCGTCATTATTTTATTTTACATCGTTTTAAACTTTAACATAAACTTGAAAACATTGCTCGCGGTGATAAGAAATAGCTCCACTATCATGTACAGTTTCAGTTTTTTAAATTATTTTTCTTTTTAACCGATAAATACCGTAACATATGTCACCAGGTTGTAAATATTGAGGTTTATAAGATGCGCTTTCTGACATAGTGTTAAAAAACGCTGCTACATTTATAGAAGTCGAAAAGGCCTAACTTATCATCAGTTCTATTTTCCAAAGACCACTACTCAATTCATTCCTTGCCAAATGAATATAATAGATGAAACCTGGAAAAATGTTTTTTCTTCCAAAAAGTTGATATCATCACGATATACGACCTGATCAGTAAAAAATGCTATGCATCGGTCTTGCCAAATCTCGTATAATTTTTTCGAGATGGCTTTACCGTATGAGAACATCCACATATTTTTATTGTCACATCATGAATTCCTGCGAAACTCATACTCGGATACAGCATAAAATTAAATGTATTTAAGGCTGTTATGTACGAGTCATAGGAAGATCGCACATGACTGTGGATGCCTCGCTTATAATTGTAATGCTCGTGTGCCCATTTGAAAAATGAGCAAACGCAATGATCGCGATGTTACAGCTTCAATCATAACTGAAATGTACTCAAAAGACAAGAAATTAATTATTGCAATTTTTTTCATACTCTAAGTGGTGAATCTCAAGATAGGTCAATCAACAACCATGTCTCTTGGACGACACAAATGTGAAGTTGGAAATGAGACAAACTGTTGAACATACGAAAAAAATTTTATCGTTAAAATCTTCTTAAAGATAGATAAAAAGCTCGCTAACATGACTCAGGACCACTATTACATTTTAGATGCGAACGTAAAAGACGACATTCGATTTGTGAAACTTACATAGAAAATGACGAAAGGACATAAACATACGATTGAACAAATTTTGGTGTTTATTTTTCAATGACATTGTTGAACATTACTTAAATCCTATGAACTGAAGGGTATGGATCAGTCAGGCCACCTGCTTCCGGTTTCGGGAGTGTACATTTTCCGCTCAGTTTGTTCAATTAGAATGAAAATATTTTCAGCTCGGGGAAAAAGTGAGAAAGCTGAAACTTTATTGCTATCAACAAAACAGCATGGAAAAATTCTTACTTTGGAATGAACATATTTCTCAGGCTTATCGAACTGATGCATACCCTCGGGTCAAAAAATGCTATTCAAGCCCTCGCAAGTACCTCAATTGTGTAAAATACAACAAATACTCATTAATATTCACACACAATACACACACACTCTGTGACATTTTCTCAGCTAGTAGTGGAAATAAAGACGCATTCCAATCCGTTATGTACATAAAAAATGCATTTTCTAATGTTTCAAGAATGCGAACACTATTCGTAGGGTTTTTGAATATCCCCGAAATACATTTTAATACGGTTATCTATAACCATCAGAGAACATATTTAAATTTATAAACAAATGAACCGTTTTGGATTCGCACATATAGTATGTGTAATAATACATATAAAAATGAAACACGTATAATTAATTAATGAATTAATTATTTTTTACTTGAATATAAACGAATAAGAAATTGGGCGAGCGCGTAACACTGCCGGTGCGATTATATGTATGTTTGTAGTTATGTATATATAAGTGGGAGGGATAGGAAGGAATACGCTACCAGAATCGTCGTCGTCGTTGTCCACGTCATCGTCGTCTTCCAAATGATCGTCGTCGTCATCGTCGTTGTGCAGGTCATCGTCGTCGTCCAGGTCGCCGTCGTCGTCGTCGTCGTTGTCGACGTAGTCGACGTCGTACTCGTCGTCGTCGTCGTCGTCATCGATGTAGTCGTCGTCGTAGTCGTCGTCGTGGTCGTCGTCGTCGTCATCGTCGTCCAGGTTGTTATCGTCGTCCAGGTCGTCATCGTCGACGTCGTCGTCGTCGTCCGGGTCGTTATCGCTGTCCGAGTCGTCCAGGTCGTCGTCGTCGTCGTCCAGGTCGTCGTTGTCGTTCAGGTCGTCGTCGTCGTCCAGGTCGTCGTCGTCGTCCAGGTCGTCGTCGTCGTCGTCCAGGTCGTTATCGTCGTCCGGATCGTCATCGTCGACGTTGTCGTCGTCGTCGTAGTCATCGTCGTCGTCCAGGTCATCGTCGTCATCCAGGTCATCGTCGTCGTCAAGGTCATCGTCGTCATCCAGGTCGTCGGCGTCGTCATACAAGTCGTAGTCGTCGTCCAGGTCTTCGTCGTCGTCCAGGTCATCGTCGTCGTCGTTGTCCAGGTCGTCGTCGTCGTTGAGGTCGTCGTCGTCATCGTTCAGGTCGTCGTCGTCGTCCAGGTCGTCGTCGTCTCTCAATCTCTCTCTCTCTCTCTCCCTCTCCCCCCTCGCCCTCCCTCACGCCCCCTCCCTCCCCGCCCCTCCCGCCGCTCTCTCCCTCCCCCTCTCTCTCCCTCCCTCCCCCCTCTCTCTCCCCCCTCTCCCTCTCCCTCTCCCTCTGCCTGTCTCTGTCTCTGTCTCTGTCTCTGCCTCTGTCTCTGTCTCTGTCTCTGTCTCTGTCTCTGTCGCTGTCTCTGTCTCTGTCTCTGTCTCTGTCTCTCTCTCTCTCTGTCTCTGTGTCTCTCTCTCTCTCTGTCTCTGTCTCTCTGTTTGTCTGTCTGTCTGTCTTTCTGTCTGTCTGTCTGTCTGTCTGTCTAGCCGTCGTACTGTACATCAGTGTGTCGAGCCATTTTACTTAAGGACGTTTTAGCAACTTATAGTAAAATTTTCATTCGGGATTGAATTCTATCGCTAATTAGCAATAAATTCCCTATCAATTGGAAATACTGCATCAAATGGAAATTTTATCGTCATTTGGCACTGCATTTTCTATTAATTACCAATTTTTTTTCATAGTTATTAAAAACAACATAATCTTGGACCAATTATTTTCAATTTAATTTAAACATAATTTAATATAGATATAATATTTTAATTTTATTCATTTTTTAATTATATACATGTTATATATATATACATATATTAAATTAATATAATAAAAATAATTCCGATGTTAATTAATAATTAATTAAGTTATTATTTTCGGGCAATTGATTTTCGATCACTGCACGCCACCAGTGAGAGAGAGAAGGAACGCGGCTGCACGTGCTGTCTCTCTCACTCAAGGGCGCATGTAAGAGGGGGTAGCCTCGTTCAGCGGGCCGGGTGACGGACAGTCGAGAAATGTAGATTATTGTTAAAAGGGCGTATGTCGCACCTATTCGAGCGCGACTTACGCCTGTCTGCTCCTAAAGAAAGCACGGTTATCCCGAAACATTCGATTTTATTTCGCTAAATCATCATATCTCAAGATTGGCGGAACGGATTTACTTGCAACAAAGACTAATAGAAAGAGAAAAATCGAAAAAAAATTGTCACCAATATTCAAATTTTTTGATCAAGTGGTTCATCCGTCAGAACGAAAAACGCCATGACGTCATAAAACCGGCATATTCGCGTATATAAGAGTGCCGTAGGCCTCGCGCTGGCTTATTTCTTTTAATGCTTGGCATCGAGCCGCTACCGCGTCTCTTGATTATGTAAATAAAAATTGAATTTTTCCTAATCGACTTTGTTATTCTCATTAAAAACCCAATGTTCCTCCTCATATACTTTATAATGAAAAATAAAAAATCCACCGTTATGAATTGTTTTATTGGAAAAAAAAGAAAATAATTTAAAAAAAAATGAAAATAATTTTAAAAAAATAATGTAAATAAATTTTAAAAAATCTAGACTAGACGGCGGCTCGACAAGTGCTTTTATTTTAAACTCATAAGGCGCCTAGGAAACTTTCAATCGATTTTTCTCGGAATTTTCCGAGTAGTGCGTCCTACTACGTTAACCACGTGAGGTGCTAGGGGTCCTCTTTCACCACAAAAAAAATCGTTTAAATCCCCGATCTCACGGTCGTGTCGTCTCCTTGCTAGACACTGTTCCAAAGTTTTGTCACGTCCCTGTTTTTGAAAATTTAAAAGTTTTGTAATAAACAGAGACGCGCCGAGCTCACGCTCTCTATGTCTCTCTCCATCTCTTTTGTCATGCGTAGCTGTACCTCGCCTCGCGAGTGCATGTGCACCTACACGGTGTCCATGCACTCACCAGGGTCCGCTTGGCGCGCACGTGTAATTTTTCCCTGCTGTTTGCACTGTCTCTCGTCAAAAGCGTGAGACCGTGATCAAGACAGGACGTGGATTATCGTATTCTGCTGATCGTACATCGTACGATCCGCGGAACGGATCCACGAGACACCATGGGAACGGTTGCCGTCGGGCCGGAGTTTTGCCAACATGCCAGAAAACCGTGGGATAGATATTCTGTCCCAAAACGTTGAGCATGCAAAAAGACCCCACCGGGACGATAGCTCTTCGAGCTCTCGTCGTTCCTGTGGCGGGTGCGGCTCATTAGTCCCAACTTAGCCACGGTTCACTCCTGGGGTTGGATTAAGGCTCCGTACCGAAGCCATCCTCGCGCCGGTGTAGTAAGACCCAGTTGATCACCAGGCGGGCCCGCATAGAGACATAAGTCTTCGGTTCGATAACAAACTCGCGCGTTGTCCGCAGTGTACCACCTCGCGATAGAGACGTATTATAAATATTATTTCCAATTATAACTTATTACTTCAAATTTAATCAAAGTTCTCGATACCCTTTCTTTCAAACAGTGATCGCGATTAATCAATACCCGTGTATCTCAAACAAATGGTGAAACTCCGTTTGAATACATTCGTTAAGTTGTGCCGTTCGAGTACCAAGTGGTTCCTCGGGGTTTCCCAGGACTTCGGCAAATATTCGGGTCGCGAGCAATCCAGAGGTGGCTGTGACACCACCATCGCGAGTTAGTCAGTCTCCGACTAGGTCACCTTCTTAAAATCTAAATTATATTTCAAAGTTCTAAATCTTATTTTATCAGAGTTTCTAAATAAATAGCATTTGTGAATTTCGACTCGAAAGTAAAACTCCATATAATTCCGTTTAACTTAGTTAATTCTCATCAGCGTTGTGAGTGATTCGCGGGGGAAATTGTCCCCGCATCGTGCGTTTTGGTGTGGACGAGTGACACGCGGGGAGATTGTCCCCGCGCCGTATGCATGACGCGAATGTATGTGTGCGTGTGTGTGTCTGTGTGTTGTATACGAATAAACGCACTGTTTTCCTGGATACAGACAAATGTAAGCCTTTCGGTTTATCAGTTTTCTTTCTAAAATATACCTAATTTCGACAAATAACAATAAATACCAAATTCTATTATCTTCAAACTAAATACTGTCTCGATATTAATTATTCTAAATTACTCTGACCGATTTCCCTATTTTCTCACGAGAGTACCGGGCCCGTACGGGACGTACAGGCTCCGTTAATTTATAATTGAACTCAAATCGATTTCATCGTATTTGTGATTTTATGTCATTCTATTAAATCTTATGTTATCTTAATAGACAGACAATTGTAATCCCTCAACTCCGTTTCATTAATACAATTATTGACCCTCGACTAACGCCTAGCCCCTTTCACGTTACCTATTCATTTGCTCTCAGATTCTTTCTCAGGTTACTTTATTATCTGAATTATTTCTTTTATTTGGTTGTACCCTCCGTACAACCTGGTGGCAGCAATCTATCATTTAATTATTATTTTATTTCACTTTTGATATGTATTTTCCACGTTACAAAAGTCCCTTCCGGACGTAACAGTTTACTTATTGATTTAAACTTTATTTTTGCACTATTACTCTTCTACCGATAATATAATAAAAGTCACCTTAATCAAAAGTTGAAACTGACCGCGATCTTTATAACCTTACAACAAAGATATTAAATGTTCACCGAATACGCGTTTAAAGTCCTGATCTCGAATATGTCTAACCAAAAATCAAATTATCTGCTTTCACACCTGCGATTTTTATAACCTTGCTTTTTAACCTCACAACTGTCAGTAGTATAACCGCGATCTTTTTTCTAAACTCACAGCTGTCACTCTTACTTATACATACTGAAGAAAAGTCATCGGCTGTCACATCGACGAACACAGTCTCGCTTATCACCAGAAAATTTCTAGTTATAACTAGTGTCACTAGATAGCAACCGCTAAACGTCAAAAAATGTGTGCGAAAAATGCCATCTTTTTTGATGATTTGGAAGGATGAAATATTAATATTTTCAATATGCGTTAGGCTACAGAGTTCTAAATTGTCCTGATCGAAAGAAAAAAAATAAAAAATATGTGAACTAGCAACATCTTTTAAAAAGTTGTAATTAATTAAATATTGCCGAAACAATTTTCAAAAACCGCTCGAAACCGGTCTGCTTGCTGTAAAGACTCTAGTAGCGACTCGTATTCGCCATCTTATAGTATACGTAAATGTACTTATCTCGAGTCGCTACCACGACTCTAGATTATGTTGGAGATGGCGACACAAAAATATTCAAAGCTATATTAGATGCTAATCCATACGAAGATGTTGAAGTTAAAAAAAGTGAGTGCGTAGATCACGTAGAAAAGCGTATGGGAAGCCACTTTCGAAATTTAAAAAAGACCGCAAAGCTCGGTGGAAAAGGTAAACTAACCGATGCTTTATTTAAACAATTAATAAAATACTATGGTCTTGTGATATGAAGAAATGCGCAGTCGAAAGATGATATGAAAAAAGAGATTATGGCCACGTATTATCACTTGATCTCGAGTGATAGGATGCCGCAACATCAGTTCTGTCCCACTGGCGTCGACTCGTAGTGTAAATACAACGCCGCACAAGCCAAAAATATTCCTTATGAACATCTAGCTCCACTGCACAAAGACGTACAAAAAAACATACTGCCAATTTATGAAGATTTATCCCGGGATGATTTGCTTGAACGTTGCGTTGGCGGTTTTACCCAAAACGCGAACGAGTTTTTCAATTCAACTATATGGCGTTTAGCTCCCAAGCACTTGCATTGTGGTGCAAGAATTATTGAAATTGCAGCATTTTTTGCTGTAGGAATATTTAACGATGGCTACACATTCGTATTCAAAGTCATGAGTGGCCTGGATTTACCAATAGGCGTGGAATATAAGATTTTCGCAGACTCGTACGATAGCAATCGAGCGAAGAGGCCAGAGCGGCGTTCGTTAAATTCGACAAAAGAGGCCAGAACTGCGCAGAAAGAAAAGAATGCAGCCGTAATGAATAATTTTTTTGAAGTAGAAGGCTTGTTTTATGGTCCTGGCATCGCAGATTAAGCTTGGGTAACTATAAATAGCTTTTAACTCTACTTTACAAGAACGGAAACTTTAATCGCTTTTTTTTCCGCGCAGTCGAATATGACTTAAAAAGTAGTTAAGCTATCAAATTGAAATTTTGTACACATATTCCTTGACGTATTGGCCTTTAGATATACCTAAAAGTTTGTATTAATTATTACTAAAAATATTGTTTTTAACAATTTGTTTATAAAAAAAAAGTGTAATTTTTTTCTTTTTGTGTTCAAATTTTCATTTTTTTTCGTTAAAAATAGGTACATACAAAGCGAAATAACTTTTATTAATGAAAAACTTTTGATTGGATGATTTCAGTTCACTACAAGGGGCTGAGCATTCCACAGCGCAAATTAAAGGATCCAAGTTTGAGCAGCTGTAGCGCCGCCATTTTGTTTTTTTTCTTATAAAAAAATTTGTGTGTATACATTTGAACATCAATGTCAATATGTAATTTCATTCAATGCAATAAATACTCTCAATTTTTTGTAAAAAATTATTGAAAAACCTGTTGTCTAGAGGGTCTTCCCCCCTTAAGTTTACGCACGCAGATTTTATTGTGTAGCACCGTTATTTTTACCGCATGCTCCATAAATTTTAGACTACGTATAATAAAGTTTAGAATCTATATTTTCTACTGTGCAAGATCTGTAACAATTAGGCTTAATATTTGAAATTTTAAAAAGCGTAAGTTAAAAAAAACCAATCGCTAGCGAATGAATTTGTTTTTCTATCTTATCACCACATTACCGTGGAGTCACGGTAAATATGACTTTTTAATTCTCTCCTCATGATATTATAAAATTGATTGCAGTAAGATAAACTTCATGAATTTCGACTAATCTGACACATGACATTTTATTTATTCTCCCACCCACCCCCCCCCCCCCCCCACTCCCTCGCCCTCTCTCTCTCTTCTAATAGTGAAAAAAATGTAATCTTTATACCATTAAATTGCCGCGACATCTCTTTATCTCAAATATATTTCCCGACCTTTAAGCGGCTTTTCAGCTTCGTTGAGGTTCTCGCTCTGCTCAACGTTGAATACATCAAAGTCCGAGAACGAAAAAAAGACAAAACGAAGCAAAAAACACTGACGTCGGAAAG
The DNA here is from genome assembly GCA_963989365.1 of Rhimphoctona megacephalus. Classification (NCBI taxonomy): domain Eukaryota; kingdom Metazoa; phylum Arthropoda; class Insecta; order Hymenoptera; family Ichneumonidae; genus Rhimphoctona; species Rhimphoctona megacephalus. The sequence goes on along the minus strand of OZ022418.1, from coordinate 8,489,372 downwards.
AAGGGGAGAAGGGAGAGATCGATGGCATTTTAATCTGCCCGTGGCCCTTTCCGGAGCAGTGCAAAATTTGTATCCCCCAAAGAAAACGGTGGGTCCCTCACAAACGTAGGTATGAATGTACGAAAGGAAACGAACGTAAAATAAAAAAAAAAAATGACGAGGAACATCAACGAAACTACTTCTCGCTCCATATGACATAATCGTGCACGTGCCATTTATTTTCTTCTTTCTCTTCCCTTTCTGTTTCTCGTTCTTTTTCATCCTAAAGATATGTACAGACTTATAGGAAGAGACAGACTCCGTCGCTTCGAGGGTCATATCGTTCACATCGTCATTCAACAAGAGAAGTACTACCTCCATTTTTTTTTGCCGTGTTCAGGCTCCGTTGATGCACTCGAAAAGACGGAGCGAAATGAGGAAAATAAAGAATTTTTAATCAGAGAATTTTTACAGCCCGGCTCGTAAAAATGATGAGAAATGAGAAGCTGAAATATTTAATGGAATATGAATGGACAACCAATAAGCAAGCTTTCAGAAAAACTGTAAAACAAGAAAATATTGTAAATCAAGTAATGCAAAAAAAATTATTACAAATAATTGTTTTCATTCAGTTAACAGATCGCTTTTATAGTATTATTTGGCAAAATGCATGCCTCCTAAATAAAAAAGATTTGTAAACACCGAAAATCATTTCTTCTTTTCTTTCAATTAATTCGTTTTTTTCGATTTTTCGTTTCGTTTTTTCTTTCAATTAATAATTCACAACGAAAAAAAATTCACGTAAAAAAATAATTAAAAAAATTGTTTTCAAGTTCAAAAATGGTGTTGTCAACATGTAATAAGTAATAAAAAATTTGCAGGTCGATTTTAGGATGAGCCGCGATTCGATATAATTACCTTTTTTTCGTTTACGATCTTTTTTGAATCGGTCTTTTGTTCATACCGATTTTGTTCTAGTTGTGTAGAATAACTGTACTGTAGGACAACAGTATTTTCAAACATAATGCTTTTTTCACCTACATTCAACAGTATTTGGAGATTTTATCAAACACAATAAAGTCTCCCATACTTGGCCATAACAGAAAGATGTTAGGCATCAAGAGGCCTTCTTTTGTGTCATCTGCACGCGTCTATACAGACACGTCGAATTCTTCAATGTGTTACAATTTCGATCGTGACCAATCAGCGAGCTGTAAGGCACAGATCGCCTTCATCTGCGTGGTGTGCCCACGCATATACAGACACGTCGAATTCTTGAATGGTGTTAGAATCGAGCATAATTCTAAGTTGGTGTAAATTTTTTGCTCATCAAATACTCAACTAATCGTGCTGATTTTGTGCTTAACCGAAACAGCATGGCTTAATTAGCTTAAAGTTCAGTTTTCAAGCCGCTAAACGACTCCTAAGCTCCGCAATTAACCAACACTTCGTAAAATTTTTACCCACACCACCGCGAATTGTTTTATTAGGAGAATGTATAGACTGGATGAGTGCTCGGGACAGCGCTTCAAATGTACTTGTCTCGAGACTACCGAGTCTCCTGATTATATGTGATCGTATATAGAATGATACACTATATATATAATATATAGATTTACTATGACGCTGAAGTTCGCAACGTTGGAGTCCAACGAAAAGTCCGAAAAAAAAATTCGAATGTTCTATTTTTTATTGCACGAATCGTTTGAAAGGGTCGCAAAGCTGAGAAAATGAAATTAAAAAAAAACGTGCTGGAACCCACCCTTTAAGGGGGTTGAAATATATAAAATATTCTAACACCGGCTGTATGGGCATTCTCATATTTTTTATTTCACGTATCGCTCAGGGAGCTCGAAAAAATGAGATCAGCGAAAGTTCAGAAAAAAATTCGGTGACTAACTCATCCTTTAAGGAGGTTGAAATATAAAAAATATTCTAACACCGGCTGTATGGGCATTTTCATATTTTTTATTTCATGTATCGGTGAGGGTGCTCGAAAAATTGAGATTAGCTAAATTTCAGAAAAAAATTCGGGAACTAAATCATCCTTTAAGGAGGTCGAAATATAAAATTATTCTAACACCGGTTGTATGGGCATTCTCATATTTTTTATTTCGTGTATCGCTCAAGAAGCTTGAAAAATTGAGATTAGCAAAATTTCAGAAAAAAATTCGGTCACTAACTCATCCTTTAAGGAGGTTGAAATATAAAAAATATTGTAACATCGACTGTATGGGCATTCTCATATATTTTATTTCATGTATCACTCAGGGAGCTCAAAAAATTGAGATTAGAAAAATTTCAGAAAAAAATTCGGAAACTAACTCATCCTTTAAAAGGGTCGAAATATAAAAAATATTCCAACACCGGCTGTATGGGCATTCTCATATTTTTTATTTCATGTATCGCTCAGGGAGCTAGAAAAATTAAGGTTAGCAAAATTTCAGAAAAAAATTCGGTGACTAACTCATCCTTTAAGGAGGTTGACATTTAAAAAATATTCTAACACCGGTTGTATGGGCATTTTCATATTTTTTATTTCGCAAGTCATTTATTGAAGTCAAAAACGTGAAGGACAAATATTTAGCAAAAGTAAATCGTTCCACAACCCGTTCTCATATTTTACACAAATTCCCATCTGCCTCACGTTTTGATTTTTAAAGAGATTTGTGCGTTCGTATCCGTTGGATATATATGCTACCATCGTTATAGACTGATGTACATTCAGAGTTGAGGGTACTGTATATTATACTGAGCTGACGAAACACGTGACGGAACCTTCGTACGTCATGAAATGATCTAGATTCTTTAAATGCTTCTTCGTACCGATTACTTTTTCTTGTCAGTCTATCGAGTAGAAGGGTGATTACGTTTTTTATTGTATTCTACAGGAAGATATAATATAGTGTTTCAGTACGATCGACTGATGTCCGAGTAGATATCGGTATTCAGGACGAAATATTTATTGGCAAATTTTGTTCGACAAACATTTTCTTGATTATTGAATTATACACACAGCGCATGAAGCGAGCGTGGCCGGCACGCTCCGCAGTGCAACGATACCACAGTCTCAAAATTAATTGAGAATCCCCTTGAAAATTGAAAAATTGTATTAAAATCATAAAATCGTAGTGGTGAACAGTCCAGTGAACAGGCTGATCGGAAGAGGTTCGAAGGCGGACCTACTTGCATACGCGATTACTAAATCTTTCCTATCATCGATTTTTTTACTCACATTGGGAATTTTTTCAGAACAGAATATTCATTTTTTACATGACTGACGACTTTTCCGCATCTCATCCCATTACCAGCTATTGGTCGGATCACTTTTTGGCTCTCTTTCACTTCTGTATCATTCATCTTTTTCAGATATTCATTCAGATTGGTTATAATATATAACTGTGAAGAATCATGGTGCGGATACCGTGACAAGCCCACTCGGAACACCTTACGAAGTGACCAAGTTTGCATCGATGTCAGAGGCAGGCGGACGGACTCTTTCAATACACACGCAGTTGAAAATGTCTTTATCATGACTTTGTTAATATTTTAACAATCAACAGTCCTTTTTAGAGCTATCAAAATCTTCTAACGTAACATCAACTCATACACTTTAAACTAGATGACTCCATTTTCCAATTTATTCCCTCATTTTTTTAACGACAATCCAGATATTTTATTAGGGCAGTGATTTTATCAGAACTGTTGAGGCAGTATTTTCAATTTTTCATCGTTCAGTACCACCAACGATCATCGATCGAAGCGTGAAAGTTTTCCATAATGAAGTCGAAGAAACAATGGTTTACAATGCATCCCTCTAATTTTCTTTTTCATTTGTATTCGTATGATCTTCTTTGCATTATGTTCGAAATCGCTCATACGCCGCACCCGTCTCTATGCGGATATACTCTAGCCAACGCTTGCTTCGAGTGCGCACCCAGTCACGTTGAAAATAATTTAGTAATAAATCCAAAATCTACTTTATACCCAGACATCAATCAGTAGTACTATGACACCCACATTCGCGTTAAATCATCGGTTTTGGCGTTACATCGCCAAAACCGATATAAACTACCGGCGAAAACTTCTCTGACGAAATTGCCTACATTTCTCGGATTCATTTTTGGTGCTATTTCGCCGGCACAGTACATAAACGGTATTTGGAAGAAGAATCCGCCTTGATTCCGCTTTGTATGGAAATTTTCTACGACTAACTTTACATCTAGTACGCTTTTTTGCATACGACCGCTTTTAGCTATTTTTTCCCACCTCTACAGTACCATTTTTTCGTTTTCTTGTTCCGTTGTTGACAAAAATTACAGAAACCAGAAAATGCCGTGTAATGGTGCCCTACTGTAATAGTCGAACCCGCCGGTACGGCAGAGAGCATGAGGAACGGTCCAGTAACGATGAGAGAAAATAAAGGTGAACCGAGTAGGACTCGATCTCGGCATCCTTGGAGTCTGAGTCGGGAGCGCTAACCACTGCGCTACGGCCACATATATTCTCTCTCTTGCGAGTCGTCTATTTAGATGGAATACTGGACCGTTACACACACCCCCTCCGGATTCGACGTCCTCATCGATTAACGTCACTTATTTTTTCGTAGATTTTGCCACTGTAGGCTTTTTAGTTTGTGCCGTCTGTGGGCTTTAGTTTGTGCCGTCTGTGGGCTTTAGTTTGTGCCGTCTGTGGGCTTTAGTTTGTGCCGTTTGTAGACTAATAAAGTTTGTGCCGCTGTGGGCTTTGATTTGCCGCTGTGGGCTTTTTCGTAGATTTGTGTGAACGTGTTATCGGTTCGGAAACTTCTGACACCAATGTAATGGTCGAAACCGTCGGTACGGCAGAGAGCATGAGGAATGGTCCAGTGACGATGAGAGAAAATAAAGGTGAACCGAGTAGGGCTCGATCTCAGGATCCTAGGAGTCTGAGTCAAGAGAGCTAACCACTGCGCTATGGCCACCTATATTCTCTCTCTTGCGAGTCGTCTATTTAGATGGAATACTGGACCGTTACACTACTATGGGGTTTGTGATGAAATACCAAATGGGAATAAAGTTCAGTTTTCATTTTCTCAATGCATTATAATTTCTTAACATTTTATTTAAAAAGTTTTTCCTCATTAATAAAATCAAAAGGACAGGAAAACTTTTCGAAAATATTCTAAAAAAATATTTTTAAAATATTTTCGAAACTTTTCATTCTGAATTTGCTGTTTTTAGGGTTCCGTACCCAAAGGGTACAACGGAACCCTATTACTAACAAGGAAAGGTACTTTGGTGTCCCCCTCCGATTTTGATAATTTTTATATATGTTATAGTCCATCGAAAATTAAGAGACACGTAATTTTTTTTATCGGCTTAAAGTTATTTTTAAGGGGTGAAATCGACCCCCAAAGTTGAGCATGTTTTGCATCTGGTAGAGTGTTTCATATAGAAGCACTTAACCGATCGTAACGAAACCAATTGCAAAACGTTTTTCACGTCAAATAACCTGTATATAATGTTCAACTTCTTATGCACCCCTATTACATGGGGATGATTCACCCCCGAATATCCAGAATTCTTTTGTATAAAAAAAACTTGCAATCCGATTTCAATAAAACAAACGCCATTTTGCAGAGCAAAAAAAATAAAATTGACGTATTTTTGGGTTTTTCTCAGATTAAAAAAATTAAGGGGGTAAAACACCCTTAAAATGTCAAATTTCATTTTGAGCACTGTCCCCTTCCGATTTCAATATTTTTTTTATAAAATGTAGCTTATCGAAAAATAAGACCACCTATTATTTTTATTGGCTCAAAATTATTTTTAAGGCGTGAAATCAACCCCCAAAGTTGGGCATGTTTTGCATCTGGTAGAGTGTTTCATATAGAAGCACTCAACCGATCGTAACGAAACCAATTGCAAAACGTTTTTCACGTCAAATAACCTGTATATAATGTTCAACTTCTTATGCACCCTTACTTACTGCAGGGGGGTGAACCACCCCCTGACATTCATAATTTTTTGTATAAAAGAAAAATTGTCATTCGATTTCAATGGAAAAACCAACATTTTGAAAAGCAAAAAAAAATTATAGTGAATGTGTCTAGATTTTTCCAATAAAAAAAATTAAGCGGGTAAAACACCCCTAAAATCTCAAATTTCATTTTACGCACTTAAATGATAAAATTCAATTCAATTGGTCTCATTATCATTGCGTATCGACTTATATGCTAAATAATATTTATTTCGCATGTACATCCGCTGCCCTTCTGACATGCTTCACGTTTATAAAGAAGTGTTGGTATCCGTTCTATTTATATAAGTTTCTATTTTGAACGATTTACGAAAATAAAAAAAAAACTCAAATATCAAAAGAGTCGCATCAGCAATTCACCGCCCAGAATGTAAACAAAGCTGGCTCATGCCTTGCCATATTCTTATTCATATCAAGAACCGCTATAGTGGCTCGACCCCAAGTATTCTTGAAAAAGCCAGTTCGCTCAGGCTAATGTTTGAGGTATATCCGAAAACCAAATAAAAATGCTGTTTTCGTGGTGATGTCAGATCAAACCGCCCACTCAAGATGAAAAAGGTAAAACTGACTTTATATTATTCCAGAAGTTAAGTTGCTGTTCGACTGTTGATCAGTCATTATCGTGTCCGCTATCGTGAATACCGTATTGTTATTAACATGTCCATCAATCCAATGAACGTAATAAGACTGTTGTTTCTTACATTCGAGGTAATGAACATTCCTGACAGTCCTGTTAACAATAATGAAGTGGAATTGAAAGAGAGTTTCGCGGAAATTCTGAAGGCCTCTATGGCAGAGTTCAATCAGTTAGAAATCGTCGAAGATACGACATTAGATTTTCAAGAACCGTTTAGAGATGTCATAGTAGAACCTGTCGAAGATAATGACATCGAATGGGGTCTTGGAGAATCTCCATTAAGCCCTGAAACGTGTACTGACGATGAAGAAGATTTGAGCTACGACTACAAACAAAGAGCTGTTGAGTACTGGAGAAGTGCAAAAACGAAACAAAATAGGAAAATAGAAACAGTCCAAAACCGATTTAAACTCGTTAAATCTGTGCGCCAATTAAGGCGCTGGGCTCAACAAATTAATAAAGGCGGAACTTACAAGGAAAAATTGTCGCGCATTTCTGAATATACAATCGATAATTTAAAAAGCGCCATAGAAGCAGGTCTCATTGTACACGATATCGATCTTCGGAGATGGGCATTACAAGCCCAAAAATTGATTGGGCATGAGAATTTGCGTTTCAGGGCTTCGCCAACATGGATAAAAAAGTTTAAAAAAGTTCATCGAATAACAAGTAGAAAAATAAATAAATTCGTGACAAGAAAGACTCTCGAATCAAAGGACATATTACAAAACGATGCTAATAAATTTGTCTCCGCAGTTCAATTGAAAATTGAGGAATATGGCTTGGAAAATATTTATAATTCTGATCAAAGTGGTTTCCAATTAGAAGTCCATTCAGGGCGAACGTTAACAGAAGAAGGTACAAAACAAGTAGAATGCCTTGTACAATCCGTTTCAGCGACAACCCATAGCTACACCATCCAGCCGACAATATCAGCAGCAGGAAAATTGTTGTCACCTCTTCTGATAATTTTAAAAGAGCCATCCGGGCGGTTGGGGCCAATCGTAGAACGAACCATTTTTCGACCTCCCAATGTTTTTATAAGTGTTTCAAAATCTGGCAAGGCTACATCAGGTACGTTGGTATGTAATATTCAAATATAAAAAATAGATGTGCTATTAATTTTTACATATTGATTTATAGAACATTTCAAAGTATGGCTTCAAGAAGTGTTCTTCCCAAATGTCGGTGAGAAAAGTGTGCTTTTAATAGACTCATGGAGTGGACATTGCCCTAGTGTTGTCACGGAAGTTACACCACATAACAAAGAAATTGTTACAATGATCATACCGAAAGGAACAACAGGGAATATCCAGCCACTTGATGTCTTCGGATTTAGAATTTGGAAAAATTATGTCAGACATTTTTCAGACAGTGTCATGTTACTTGATTATGATTTAAGTCTACATTTACGAAATAATATAATCAAGCTGCAATCTCTAGTACATAATCAATTATCATCTCCGAGGTACGAAAATTTATTTCGATATGCCTGGTTCAAAAGTGGGTACATAGAAGAACGACCTGAGCATTTCGAAAATCCCGTTGAATTCGCTTTTGGTATGTCATCTCAAACACAATGTGAAATTGAAGGCTGCACAAATGTGGCTGTAGTAAGATGTTCATGGTGTAAAAAGTCACTTTGTTTCAAACATTTCTTCGAAGAACATCATTACTGTTCAAAATATAATCATTAAGTTCAGGAATGATAATTGAAACGAAAATTTGAATTGGAATCTATTTTTACTACATGAAAGATTTTAGCGCCTATGTATAACCTATATATATATATTTGTGTACAGACCATGTGTATACAAAAATAAAAAATCGTGAAGCTCACGACCACCGAAGATGTAGGAGTACTCAATTTTTCATATAATTAAAAAGCCGATGTACATGCGAAATAAATATTATTTAGCATATAAGTCGATACGCAATGATAATGAGACCAATTGAATTGAATTTTATCATTTAAGTGCGTAAAATGAAATTTGAGATTTTAGGGGTGTTTTACCCGCTTAATTTTTTTTATTGGAAAAATCTAGACACATTCACTATAATTTTTTTTTGCTTTTCAAAATGTTGGTTTTTCCATTGAAATCGAATGACAATTTTTCTTTTATACAAAAAATTATGAATGTCAGGGGGTGGTTCACCCCCCTGCAGTAAGTAAGGGTGCATAAGAAGTTGAACATTATATACAGGTTATTTGACGTGAAAAACGTTTTGCAATTGGTTTCGTTACGATCGGTTGAGTGCTTCTATATGAAACACTCTACCAGATGCAAAACATGCCCAACTTTGGGGGTTGATTTCACGCCTTAAAAATAATTTTGAGCCAATAAAAATAATAGGTGGTCTTATTTTTCGATAAGCTACATTTTATAAAAAAAATATTGAAATCGGAAGGGGACAGTGCTCAAAATGAAATTTGACATTTTAAGGGTGTTTTACCCCCTTAATTTTTTTAATCTGAGAAAAACCCAAAAATACGTCAATTTTATTTTTTTTGCTCTGCAAAATGGCGTTTGTTTTATTGAAATCGGATTGCAAGTTTTTTTTATACAAAAGAATTCTGGATATTCGGGGGTGAATCATCCCCATGTAATAGGGGTGCATAAGAAGTTGAACATTATATACAGGTTATTTGACGTGAAAAACGTTTTGCAATTGGTTTCGTTACGATCGGTTAAGTGCTTCTATATGAAACACTCTACCAGATGCAAAACATGCTCAACTTTGGGGGTCGATTTCACCCCTTAAAAATAACTTTAAGCCGATAAAAAAAATTACGTGTCTCTTAATTTTCGATGGACTATAACATATATAAAAATTATCAAAATCGGAGGGGGACACCAAAGTACCTTTCCTTGTAAGACTCCGCTGTCCGTCCGTCTGTCTGTTTGTCCGTCTGTCACCAGGCTGTATCTCATGAACCGTGATAGTTAGACAGTTGAAATTTTCACAGATGATGTATTTCTGTTGCCGCTATAACAACAAATACTAAAAAACAATAAAATAAATATTTAAGGGGGCTCCCATACAACAAACGTGATTTTTTGCCGATTTTATAGATAGGGTAATTCCGGGATAGATGGCCATAACGGAGAGATGGCCCGTCGAAATAATTCCTGAACGGTTAGCTAGATGGCACTAGTAATAGTTTAGTTCGCTTCGCGACGCACGTGGGAGCAAACGTGCGTGCAACTTTTTGGCGAAAAAAAATAACAAAGTAAGTAAAATCCTTGTTAATTGTTTCGTGTAGTGGAAATATTTTTCAGAGGGTTCTTGTTTTAGGTTGTTATGATATTAGTTTCGTAAAAAAATGGTTTTTTTTGGTTTGGTTGCAAAGTATACGAGTAACAGTTTGTCCTAACCTCAAAATTACTCGCATCGTGCTGTGACTTTTTTTTTTAGATGTGGTCATCTCTCCCGGAGAAAAAGGAGAGATGGCCAGTGTTAGTCGGCATATGATAGCCATATGGCCATCTTATACCGGATACAGAAATTATATCTTATTAAAAAAAATCATTATTTTCCTATTTGTTTTAGATGCCTAATAAATACAAGCGAAAGGCAGTAGCTGTAAGAGGCAATTGGAGTGAAGAATCACTAAAAGTAGCTATAAGTGCTGTACAAAATAATGAATCTTCTGTGCGTGCCGCAGCTATCAAGTACAACATTCCAAGAAAAACCTTAGAAAGAAGAATAAAGAAGAATAATGACAAAAAGGGGCGTATGGGACCATCCAGTTTATTCGGAGAAGAAAACGAGAAGAGATTGGTTGCTCATATCAAAACGATGCAAGTCAAAGGCTTTCCGTTGACAATGAAGGACGTTAGGAAAATGGCTTACGAATTTGCCGAACAGTTAAAATTAAACCATCGATTCAACAACGAAACTCAGATGGCAGGATATGACTGGTTGCAAATGTTTTTAAGCAGAAATAAAGATATTACATTACGAAAATCAGAAGGTGTCTCCTTAGCTCGAGCCAACGCGATGAATAAACCAGAAGTAAAGGAATATTTCCAACTTCTTGAAAGTGTACTTATGCATAACAATAAGGTATTATCACCAAATTGCGTATTTAACATGGATGAGTCAGGTCTGCAGTTAAATAGTCGTTCAGGACATGTGCTTGCTCAAAAGGGTTCTAAGGCGGTTTCCACAATTACTTCCACTGAAAAAGGGGAGACAATAACCATTATAGCCTGCTGCAATGCTGAAGGCACTTTTCTGCCACCTGCTTGTATCATGAAGGGCAAAAACAAAAAACCTGAGTTTGAAGATGGGATGCCTCCAGGATCAAAACTGTTCATGTCTCAAAAATCAGCATACATAACTTCAGAGATATTTTTAATGTGGTTAAAAACTCATTTTGTTCCAAGAAAACCAGAGGGAAAAGTTGTTCTTCTGCTAGATGGCCATTCTACTCATTGCAATTCCGTGGAAATGTTGGAATATGCAAATCAGAATGACATTATTTTGATATCGATGCCGAGCCATACGTCGCATTATCTCCAGCCTTTAGATCGTGCGGTATTCAAATCATTAAAAACCCACTTCTACGAACAGTGTAGACTTTGGCTAAATCAAAATCCAGGATGTCGCATAACGAGACTTTCTTTCGGAGCTTTGCTTGATAAGGCTTGGGGAAAAGCAGCGTCGGCGGAAAATGCCATTTCTGGCTTTAGAGCAACGGGAGTGTATCCTTTGAATCCAGAAGCAGTGCCAGAATATGCGTTTATGCAAGAATCAGCAGGTACTTCGTCTAATACTTCAAGCACACAAGTGATTCCTCAAACTACATCCACAGTAGAGAATAATGTAGATGCATCTATTGCAGGTTGTTCTAATGAGCTAAGAAGAGATACTAACAATAATAGCACCGAAACCTCATTGAACACTGCTATGGTGTCGAATGTTGCAAAGCCAAGCACTCTACAAAAGCATCCATCCATTGACGACCCAGATTACTCCCCATCTCGAATTTTACAGGAAATAACACCTATTCCACAAAAACTAATTGAAACCCGTAAACGGGTAAAACAAGTTGGAACACTATTGACTTCGGAAGAACACATCAATGTCAGAAAATGTGCTGCAGAGAAAAATGTAAAAAAAGAAAAAACTAAGAAATCCGGTAATAAAGAGGCAAAAAAGGATACTGTTCGACGCGTTAACAAAAGAAAAGCTATCCGAAGACTATCTGATGGCAGTGACGACATCCCATTAACAATGATAGCAAATCAGAATAAGAAAAAGAAGTTAAATGAAAGAGATAATTGTCGCGGGTGTGGAGAAAATTATTATGAAACTCCTCTCTTCGAGGACTGGATTCAATGTACGGTGTGCCAGTTTTGGGTACACGAAAATTGCACTGAATTTGAAGACATGTTCTCTAAATGTGGTGCAGAGAAAAAAAGGCTGTTAAAAAAGAGGAAATAAGACCAAAAACTATGTTACAATTAGAATTAAGGATATGGCCATCTTACCTCGTATGCCATGGTCATCACACCCGGACACCTCGAGAGAGATGGCCAATCGTGAATTTAAAAAAATATATTTCTTTTCTGTGATCTCATTAGAAATTGTTATTTTTGTTTCTATATTTCCAAAGTTGATTGTTTAAAGTTTAATTACAAATAAAAATTTCTATAATAATTTGTAAGGTTTTTTTTTAACAGCATTTAAGAAAAACTATGGCCAACTACCCCGGAATTACCCTAATGGTACAGAACCCTTCGTGCGCGAGTCCGACTCGCACTTGGCCGCTTTTTATTATTTTAACGTTCTCCATTTAGTAAATATTGACCCTCTTTTTCAATCAGCATGTTACACCAAAAATGTTGGTATCAAATAAAGTATCCCACTCCCTGTAGTCTCAATTCTGTATGGTTTACAGGTCTGAATGACTCTAATTTCTTTTACAAAATTGGCGGACTACATATTTTAGGAACCGACGCGTCAAGCACGAACGAACGCTTCCAAGTTAAGAGCTTACGAACACCTAGAGGTACCGAAAATAGGCTCAATTTCAATTATTTTTTTTATACCCAAATAATATATCCATTGTATTCGGGGATCCGCCTCTAGCGGAACGAGCTTCTTGAGTGACTCACGCCAGAGCAGCAGCTCCTGGGCGCTCTCACCGCACCATGAAGCCGATACGAAGCGCTGCACAATGAACGCGTCGGCCTCGTGCCGGCCAACGGTCGAGAGAGGCCATCTTAGAATAGTCTTGTTCCTTCGGTGACACGTGCTACGTCGTACAAAGCATGTTCTCGTATTAAAATCAACTCCGCAAAAAACAGCATATAGTAGCGCTCAAAAGTATTTTGACAAATACATTAATTGAATTAACTGAAAACAAAATATGAAACATAAAAATCCATCGTTGATTTTCTTGAAAGATATTCAATGTTATACAGAATAGTGGCAAAATGACCCTCATTCGCAACAAAATAGTAGAGTAATTTTTAAAAAAATGAAGGAACTGGTGGATCAAAAGTATTTTTACACTGTTGAAAAAATTCTTTTTTAATATATCATTATAATCTACAGTAATGAGCAAGTCAATATTTAGTGGCATATCCGTTGATCTTTATGACAGCCTCCCACCGCGTCGGTATTGAGTCGACCAATTTCTGTAATCGTTTCATCGGAATTTTATCCCACTCATTTTTGAGATCTACATATAAAGCGTATTTATTCGAATAATTTTGAATAATTATTCTGCGATCCACCTCCTCCTACAGAGGTTCTATAGGATTCAAATCGGGACTTTGGCTTGGCCACCCCAGAACCTTGACTTTTTCGCGTTTTATAAAATCACTAATGTACTTGGATTTGTTTTTGGGATCATTATCTTGTTGAAAATACCACCTAGCTGGCATGTGGTGTTTAGCGTACGGTAGCATTTGAGTCTTCAATATATTTGCGTACACGAACCGATCCATATTCCCTTCAATTTGAACTAACGGTCCAACTCCAGAGCGTGAAAAACATCCCCAAACCATCACACTACCACCTCCAAGTTTGACCGTGGGTATTTGGTATCGAAAATCATATTTTTTGTTTTCAGGACGTCGAAGGTACATAATACGATCAGATGATATTAAATTAAATTTGCTCTCGTCACTCCACAAAATTTTAAACCAGTCTGAACTTGACCACGATATGTGCCGTTTTGCGAATGCAAGTCGGGACTTTCTATTTTTTGTAGATATTAAAGGTTTTTTCGTCGATCTTCGTCCATGTAATCCGAAGAGTTTCAAGCGTCGTTTGACAGTAGAAACGTGAATGTCTATGTTATATTTTTCTTTCAATTCATTTTTAATCATTATAGCCGACTTCCGAACATCACTTGTTGATAACTTTTTCATAATACAATCGACTTTAGGATATGTTTTTTTTGGACGGCCACTTCGAGGCTTATTTTTGACACTTTAAAAATACAAGCAACTTCTGTTTGTTTTAGTCCTTGCTTTAGTGCATTTATAACGGCTTTTTTAAAGTCACTAGAATATTCCTTGCATTTCGGCATATTGAAATGACCACAATAAGTAATATAAGTGCAAATCAAAACTAAGGAGCAAATAACGTCCGTGAATTCGTGAAGCTGACTGCGTGTCAAAATACTTTTGAGCTCGCGGTAGGTCACATTCCTCCAGCAGCGCAGAATATAAACAAACAAGTCGAAACCTGATGCTTTAAAATAAGCGCAGTTATACTGCTCTCCACTATACTCAAGACATTTTCTGATAAAGTTTTATTTTGAAAGAAATAATAACGAATTTTATGTTGTCAAAATATTTTTGAGCGCTATGTACATGCTGTAAAAAAGTTCAGACAAGTACATTTACTCCCCCAAATAGTTGTTCCGGTAAAAATTCTTCTTTTGAATGCGAACCCTAACTAAAAGTTATAAAATAGATTTCCTCCCAAAAAAACTAACCTTGCAAAAATTCTCTTATTCACATCAAATCTCTCAAAAAAGTATAGGAAAACCCCACAACAATTTACCAATCAAATAATATTCTCACAAAAGATGCCAATTCAAATCCGACTAAAAATTAAGTATAAACTTTACAAAAATAAATTAAAACTATAAATCATTAACAGTAAAATACATTAAAGCCTTTTAAACTCTAATAAAAAATGTTCCAATTAATTAAAAATATGGATGTGCTACAGTACAGTTGTTCTATACAAAAAGAATAAGAATAAAAACTAAGAATGAAAAAAATCAGATACAAAAAAAATTTGAAAAGAAAAAAATTTGATTGAAAAAAAAATTTCTGCCGAAGTACTTGGCGAGTTTGTAACCATGAGTGAATTAAGTAATTGAATTAAATTAAGCACATTGTATAAATTAATCAAAAAAACTCGCCAAGTACTTCGACTAAAATTTTTTTCTCAATCTAATTTTTTTCTTTTGACATTTTTTTTGTATCCGAATTTTATTTCATTCTCATTTTTTATTCCTGTTCTTTTTGTGTAGAATAACTGTACTGTAGCTCATCCATATTTTTAATTAATTGGAAGATTTTTTATTAGAAGTTAAGAGGCTTTAATATATTTTACTATTAATGATTTATAGTTTTAATTTATTTTTGTAAAGATTAGACTTAATTTTTGGTCGAATTAGAATTGGCATCTTTTGTGAGAATATGATTTGATTGGTAAATTTTTGTGAGGCTGTCTTATAACTTTTTGTGAGTTTCTAATTTATTGGGAAAATTTTTGTGGGGTTCTCCTATAATTTTTTGAAAGATTTGATGTGAATGAGAGAATTTTTGCAAGGTTGGTATTTTTGGGAGGAAATCTCTTTTATAACTTTTAGTTAGGGTTCGCGTTCAAATGGAGACTTTTTACCGGAACAACTATTTGCGGAGAGTAAATGTACTTGTCTCAACTTTTTTACAGCATATATGCTGTTTTTTGCGGGAATTTGATGACTTTTTCTATGAAATTCATAGCTTGCCAATTAAACATGTCTATATTGTGTACGTATCTGAGTGATGAAAAATAATTAATGTTTTTTTTTCAGTATTGCAGTAAAATATGGTAACATTTGATCAAAAAGTGATTCCCTCAAGAATTGGATCCTGAATAAAAATTTTAAAGGTCGCTCAAGCGATTTTTTAATGATTTCGGTTAAAAAGGGATACATTATCGAATTTCGAGCTGGTTTATCGCGACTATATTCGGACTAAAAATGCAATGTGAAATATTGATCTAAGAAGTGTTGAAATGTATTCAATATTCGTAATTAACCGTTAATACTTATAAAACTATTAGATTACTTAAAACGTACAGTAGTTCTGAGAAGATACGATGCATAAAAGAACAATGAACAAGTAAAAACTTGAAATTTTTTTAACTTTGTAAAAAAAAATTGCAAAAAATATTACACTGAAACATCCGTGCCAACAGATCAACAGATCGGAAAATATTCCATAAAAATGATACCGAAAAATACTTCAATAGCATCAGAATGCATCGAAAGTTTTTAAATAAAAGTAATCATGACGAAACGAGATTTTGAAACAAAAAA
The DNA here is from genome assembly GCA_963989365.1 of Rhimphoctona megacephalus. Classification (NCBI taxonomy): domain Eukaryota; kingdom Metazoa; phylum Arthropoda; class Insecta; order Hymenoptera; family Ichneumonidae; genus Rhimphoctona; species Rhimphoctona megacephalus. The sequence goes on along the minus strand of OZ022418.1, from coordinate 8,473,173 downwards.
CGTATGCGCACAAAATTTCGGGAGCAAAAGTTTGATTGGAAAAAAGAATTTTAGCTGAAGTACTACGCGAGTTTTTCTTTTATAACGTTTATCGATCACGAATTATATCTCATGAGCAGTAGGTAAAAAAAAATTGGTGAAGTACTTATGATTTTTTTTTTTAAATCATATGTCTTTTCGCTCAAAATTATTTCGCATCACTTGATTCCGTTTTGGGTTGCAAGTGCAAATAGTATTTTCATGTAATTAAGGTCTCTTCCAATCTAGGGTGGTTCAAAATCATATATAATTCAAACCTAGGGTGGTATCATACACCATTCTCTCAATTATATAAAAAACGAAGAGAGTAGTTTCCAAATAAACCTTATTATTGCATCCAAGGGACATTTTATGGTAAAAGAGAAGAGGCACCGTTTTCGACCCCGTTCTAGAGTTTACGTTCGGAAAAATAGATTATTGGGGTTAGGGTTAATAAAAAAATTATTTATTTAGGCACTATGCAAAAGTTTATTTATTGAATTACACTTTATTTTTGCACGATCACTCTTCTATCTGTATATATAAAAGTAACCAAAAGTTGAAACTGACCGCGATCATTGTAACCTCATGACTGTTCAAAGATATTAAATATTCACCATATACGAGTTTATCATGCACCATTCTCTTAGTTATAAAAAAAGAAAACACAAAGAGAATGGTTTTTAAATAAACCTTATTATTGCATTCGAGGAACGTTTTATGGTAAACGCGAAGAGGCACCGTATTCGACTCCGTTCTAGAGTTTACGATCGGAAGAATGGATTGTTGGGGCTAGGGTTAATAAAAAAAATGATTTATTTAGATACTGTTCAAAAATGTATTCATTAAATCACACTTTATTTTTGCATAATCACTCTTCTATCTATAATAAAAGTCACTTTAACCAAAAGTTGAAACTGACCGCGATCTTTATAACCTCACGACAAAGATATTAACTATTCACCGAATACGAGTTTATCGTACACCATTCACTTAGTTACCAAAAAAAAAAAAACGAAGAGAATGGTTTCTAAATAAACCTTATTATTGCATTCGAGGAACATTTTATGGTAAAAGAGAAAAGGGATCATTTTCGACTCTGTTGTAGAGTTTACGTTTGGAAAAAAAATTGTAGAGGCTAGGTTTAATAAATTCACATCCGCGATCTTTATAACTTTTTTAAACTCACAGTTGTCACTGTTATTACATCAAGAAAAGTTAATCGGGTGCCATATCGATGAACACAGTCTCACATATTACCAGATTTCTAGTTACAACTAGTGTCACTAGACAGCGACCGCAAAACGTCAAAAAAAAATGTGTGCGAAAAACTCACCATTTTTTTGATGCCACGGAAGAATAAAATATTAATATTTCCAATATGCGTTAAGCTGCAGAGTTCAAAATAGTCACGATCGAATGAAAAAAAAAAAAAAAAAAATACGTGATCGCGCAACATTTTTCAAAATGCTGTAATTCATTAAATATCATCAACACAATTTTCGAAAACTGTTCGAAACCTCTCTGCTTGCTGTAAAGACTCTAGTAGCGACCTGTCTTCGACATTATAGTATATGTAAATGTACTTGTCTTGAGTCCCAAACTCTTACTGGTCTCACTCATTTAGCGATTGTCGCAACGGGGCTCAATTAGCATAAGAACATTGAAAAAGGTGCATCATCATTAGTGAAACTCATCTCACCTCGTGGTCGCGCCGAAACCATGAGTTCTCGAGCACTCGCCGGGCAACTCGAACCGTCGCTCAAGAATAAATATAATTCTTGCCCGACATACTCTTCAATCGCATTACTCATCCTATTTCCATGTGCCTTCATCGTGTCAATGTAATTTGACTCATCATATAACTCTGCTCAATACGCGGTCAGGCAAATCCACGTGCATTTTCGGAACGCAATTGTACGGCAGCACAGCCACGTATATAATTTATTGAAATGTCCTCAAACACGAAAATAAGTTTATCTTTGACCTTGTTTCTAGGTGAGATCATCGCCGTATCGATAATTCCTCCATAGGCCCATTGTGAGTTACGATTTATTTATTATGAAGGAAATAAAGCATAGGTTCAACTGTGATGAACCATAGAACGTAGAATTTAGTACATTTGAAGGGAATCCCTACCGCCAAGCCCCTTTTAGCAAAATGTAAAAAATTTTATTTCAGTATAAAGAATAGTATAAAATGTACATATGGGGCATTCCATGTCAAGTGGGCCACCCTGAAAATTTTTATTTTTTGATTTCGCTCAAATTTTTTTCTATTATTGTATCCATTGAAAGAACCTTTCTCGATTTTTTTCAAATTTTTTTGTCCATCCATTCACGAGATATGATTTTTTTTTCGAAATTCGATGATTTTTTTTCAAATGCTTGTAACTTTGCGAAAAATGGACCAAATTGAGCTTTTTTTTTTTTGAAATCTTGGTTTTTTATTGCACTTTCCGAAAGTGAAAATGAAAAAATGCATGATGTCCATCTTTTTGTCTGTTCTTTAGCTTGAAGCAAAAAAACGTTGATTTCAGAAGGTTCGACATTTTTAATTTTTTTCAAAAAATTGTCTAAGAAACTTTGACCGATTCAACTATTTTTGAGACTAGTTTCATCGTGGCAAATTTTTTCCTTCAATTTTTTTCTTAATTTTATAAAGTTTTTTTTAATGAAATATTTGTTTGCTGGCACAGTAAGCCATTCAGAAATATAATTTCGTTACATCCAATAATTTTCCATCGTAATTGACCTTGATGTCGGGTATGTATATGAAATATCTTTCGTTTATTCTTAATACATTTACCATAGAATAGGATACACAATAGCGGATTTATTTTCATGTTTTTGTAGTGTACTGAAACGATTCGAGTTTCTCTTTCTTTTTCTTTTTATAATTTATTAACTGTTGAATTACTTTTAGGGTTCGGTACTGGACTCTATTTTGTCTACTGGGGAAAAATATTATTATTGTTATATTTTTCTCTTCCTTTTTTTGTTTTTTTTTTTTTTTTTTAAAGCCTTAGATGTCCGCTCATGGGTTATTATAACCGGGACTATCTCATCATAGGCTTGTTGATAAATGAATGAAATAAATGGATTTGAAGATTGAAAATAAGGACTTCGCCGGTCCAACGCGGCCAAACGTACGAGGCAGAGGGCACTACGTACAAATAAGAGAGAATTGAATTGAGTAATAAATTTACGGATTTCGCCGATCCGTAACGGCCAAATTGTACATGAAGCAAAAGAAAAGACAATTTATTTCTCAAATGTTTGGTTAGTTCGTTATGCCGAGGTCTAGTCAGAGACGAGTTGCTTTAGACTCGTCAAATTGTATCCTCAAGGCTTCCTTAAGCTAAGTTATGTTTGAATAACTTTTCAAATGCGCTGGACGCTATGCCAGTACAAAATCAGAGTTATTCGAACGAGGTGAGCCGGGCTTGCTCAGGAGACGGAACAAACAGGTCGGGTTCCTGAAAATCTTTTAAAGTGGTAAAGTCCTTCCAAACCGGAAAATGCCTGTATTCGTGGCCGCATAAAACGACCCCGCTCACACTATCTTACAGGTTATCTTATAAGCGCTAGACGCAATGCTAGTACTTATAAAGCTGACCAGAGAGATAGGACGGTGCCTCGCAGTTGTGCCATATGACCACGTTACACTTTCCGTAGGACACTGGGCATGCGCTAGACGCAATGCTAGTACAATACCCAGTGAGGCTAATAGGACACCCTGTATGCGCCAATCGCAATGCTGGCACGATATAGAGTGAGGACTATGCTCGGCGATCGTGCAATACGATCACTTCGCACTTGGAGGATTTTGGGAATCCTTATGCTAAGCGTCAGACGCTATGCTGATACTTACAAGGAAAGGTACTTTGGTGTCCCCCTCCGATTTTGATAATTTTTATATATGTTATAGTCCATCGAAAATTAAGAGACACGTAATTTTTTTTATCGGCTTAAAGTTATTTTTAAGGGGTGAAATCGACCCCCAAAGTTGAGCATGTTTTGCATCTGGTAGAGTGTTTCATATAGAAGCACTTAACCGATCGTAACGAAACCAATTGCAAAACGTTTTTCACGTCAAATAACCTGTATATAATGTTCAACTTCTTATGCACCCCTATTACATGGGGATGATTCACCCCCGAATATCCAGAATTCTTTTGTATAAAAAAAACTTGCAATCCGATTTCAATAAAACAAACGCCATTTTGCAGAGCAAAAAAAATAAAATTGACGTATTTTTGGGTTTTTCTCAGATTAAAAAAATTAAGGGGGTAAAACACCCTTAAAATGTCAAATTTCATTTTGAGCACTGTCCCCTTCCGATTTCAATATTTTTTTTATAAAATGTAGCTTATCGAAAAATAAGACCACCTATTATTTTTATTGGCTCAAAATTATTTTTAAGGCGTGAAATCAACCCCCAAAGTTGGGCATGTTTTGCATCTGGTAGAGTGTTTCATATAGAAGCACTCAACCGATCGTAACGAAACCAATTGCAAAACGTTTTTCACGTCAAATAACCTGTATATAATGTTCAACTTCTTATGCACCCTTACTTACTGCAGGGGGGTGAACCACCCCCTGACATTCATAATTTTTTGTATAAAAGAAAAATTGTCATTCGATTTCAATGGAAAAACCAACATTTTGAAAAGCAAAAAAAAATTATAGTGAATGTGTCTAGATTTTTCCAATAAAAAAAATTAAGCGGGTAAAACACCCCTAAAATCTCAAATTTCATTTTACGCACTTAAATGATAAAATTCAATTCAATTGGTCTCATTATCATTGCGTATCGACTTATATGCTAAATAATATTTATTTCGCATGTACATCGGCTTTTTAATTATATGAAAAATTGAGTACTCCTACATCTTCGGTGGTCGTGAGCTTCACGATTTTTTATTTTTGTATACACATGGTCTGTACACAAATATATATATATAGGTTATACATAGGCGCTAAAATCTTTCATGTAGTAAAAATAGATTCCAATTCAAATTTTCGTTTCAATTATCATTCCTGAACTTAATGATTATATTTTGAACAGTAATGATGTTCTTCGAAGAAATGTTTGAAACAAAGTGACTTTTTACACCATGAACATCTTACTACAGCCACATTTGTGCAGCCTTCAATTTCACATTGTGTTTGAGATGACATACCAAAAGCGAATTCAACGGGATTTTCGAAATGCTCAGGTCGTTCTTCTATGTACCCACTTTTGAACCAGGCATATCGAAATAAATTTTCGTACCTCGGAGATGATAATTGATTATGTACTAGAGATTGCAGCTTGATTATATTATTTCGTAAATGTAGACTTAAATCATAATCAAGTAACATGACACTGTCTGAAAAATGTCTGACATAATTTTTCCAAATTCTAAATCCGAAGACATCAAGTGGCTGGATATTCCCTGTTGTTCCTTTCGGTATGATCATTGTAACAATTTCTTTGTTATGTGGTGTAACTTCCGTGACAACACTAGGGCAATGTCCACTCCATGAGTCTATTAAAAGCACACTTTTCTCACCGACATTTGGGAAGAACACTTCTTGAAGCCATACTTTGAAATGTTCTATAAATCAATATGTAAAAATTAATAGCACATCTATTTTTTATATTTGAATATTACATACCAACGTACCTGATGTAGCCTTGCCAGATTTTGAAACACTTATAAAAACATTGGGAGGTCGAAAAATGGTTCGTTCTACGATTGGCCCCAACCGCCCGGATGGCTCTTTTAAAATTATCAGAAGAGGTGACAACAATTTTCCTGCTGCTGATATTGTCGGCTGGATGGTGTAGCTATGGGTTGTCGCTGAAACGGATTGTACAAGGCATTCTACTTGTTTTGTACCTTCTTCTGTTAACGTTCGCCCTGAATGGACTTCTAATTGGAAACCACTTTGATCAGAATTATAAATATTTTCCAAGCCATATTCCTCAATTTTCAATTGAACTGCGGAGACAAATTTATTAGCATCGTTTTGTAATATGTCCTTTGATTCGAGAGTCTTTCTTGTCACGAATTTATTTATTTTTCTACTTGTTATTCGATGAACTTTTTTAAACTTTTTTATCCATGTTGGCGAAGCCCTGAAACGCAAATTCTCATGCCCAATCAATTTTTGGGCTTGTAATGCCCATCTCCGAAGATCGATATCGTGTACAATGAGACCTGCTTCTATGGCGCTTTTTAAATTATCGATTGTATATTCAGAAATGCGCGACAATTTTTCCTTGTAAGTTCCGCCTTTATTAATTTGTTGAGCCCAGCGCCTTAATTGGCGCACAGATTTAACGAGTTTAAATCGGTTTTGGACTGTTTCTATTTTCCTATTTTGTTTCGTTTTTGCACTTCTCCAGTACTCAACAGCTCTTTGTTTGTAGTCGTAGCTCAAATCTTCTTCATCGTCAGTACACGTTTCAGGGCTTAATGGAGATTCTCCAAGACCCCATTCGATGTCATTATCTTCGACAGGTTCTACTATGACATCTCTAAACGGTTCTTGAAAATCTAATGTCGTATCTTCGACGATTTCTAACTGATTGAACTCTGCCATAGAGGCCTTCAGAATTTCCGCGAAACTCTCTTTCAATTCCACTTCATTATTGTTAACAGGACTGTCAGGAATGTTCATTACCTCGAATGTAAGAAACAACAGTCTTATTACGTTCATTGGATTGATGGACATGTTAATAACAATACGGTATTCACGATAGCGGACACGATAATGACTGATCAACAGTCGAACAGCAACTTAACTTCTGGAATAATATAAAGTCAGTTTTACCTTTTTCATCTTGAGTGGGCGGTTTGATCTGACATCACCACGAAAACAGCATTTTTATTTGGTTTTCGGATATACCTCAAACATTAGCCTGAGCGAACTGGCTTTTTCAAGAATACTTGGGGTCGAGCCACTATAGCGGTTCTTGATATGAATAAGAATATGGCAAGGCATGAGCCAGCTTTGTTTACATTCTGGGCGGTGAATTGCTGATGCGACTCTTTTGATATTTGAGTTTTTTTTTTATTTTCGTAAATCGTTCAAAATAGAAACTTATATAAATAGAACGGATACCAACACTTCTTTATAAACGTGAAGCATGTCAGAAGGGCAGCGGATGTACATGCGAAATAAATATTATTTAGCATATAAGTCGATACGCAATGATAATGAGACCAATTGAATTGAATTTTATCATTTAAGTGCGCAAAATGACATTTGAGATTTTAGGGGTGTTTTACCCCCTTAATTTTTTTTATTCGAAAAATCTAGACACATTCACTATAATTTTTTTTTGCTTTTCAAAATGTTGGTTTTTCCATTGAAATCGAATGACAATTTTTCTTTTATACAAAAAATTATGAATGTGAGGGGGTGGTTCAGCCCCCTGCAGTAAGTAAGGGTGCATAAGAAGTTGAACATTATATACAGGTTATTTGACGTGAAAAACGTTTTGCAATTGGTTTCGTTACGATCGGTTGAGTGCTTCTATATGAAACACTCTACCAGATGCAAAACATGCCCAACTTTGGGGGTTGATTTCACGCCTTAAAAATAATTTTGAGCCAATAAAAATAATAGGTGGTCTTATTTTTCGATAAGCTACATTTTATAAAAAAAATATTGAAATCGGAAGGGGACAGTGCTCAAAATGAAATTTGACATTTTAAGGGTGTTTTACCCCCTTAATTTTTTTAATCTGAGAAAAACCCAAAAATACGTCAATTTTATTTTTTTTGCTCTGCAAAATGGCGTTTGTTTTATTGAAATCGGATTGCAAGTTTTTTTTATACAAAAGAATTCTGGATATTCGGGGGTGAATCATCCCCATGTAATAGGGGTGCATAAGAAGTTGAACATTATATACAGGTTATTTGACGTGAAAAACGTTTTGCAATTGGTTTCGTTACGATCGGTTAAGTGCTTCTATATGAAACACTCTACCAGATGCAAAACATGCTCAACTTTGGGGGTCGATTTCACCCCTTAAAAATAACTTTAAGCCGATAAAAAAAATTACGTGTCTCTTAATTTTCGATGGACTATAACATATATAAAAATTATCAAAATCGGAGGGGGACACCAAAGTACCTTTCCTTGTTAGCCGGAGGTAAGGAGAACTGGATCGTTCGGTAGGATATGAGATAATGGATGTCTTTCAGTGTTCGGTCGGCCTTATATACCCGTGCGGGCGTCGATATTTGGGAGGTCGATCTGGATCGATCTGGTTTCGTGATCGTCTGTCTTTGTCGCTCCTCGCTCATGCGGTCTCCCCGTGCGTTGAGCATGCGTGGTTGTCCCATCGGTGTCTTGGGTCGTAAGATGTGTGCATGTGTGCGTGTATTTGTCTACCGGGCCCAGGTCTGTTCCGTTACAGTACATTCGAAAAGTTATTCAACCTCAGAAGCTTTTGTTTTTCTCGCCCACAAACCACAAGAAAAATTGGCGTGATGGCAAACCAGTATGTACACAATGTTGTGTGTGTTTTTGCGGAAAAAGGGTTCTGATGTAATTATGATTAACCCTTTCAAGCACGGTGGGATTATGGAATCCCACTTTTTCCAAAACAATTTTCCGAGTAGTTGCCGTAGTTTTCTTTCGGTTTTCAAACTTTTTTCCATATTTTGGTATCAATTGCATATTTACGAATAAAAATTGGTGTGAAATAATTTGCAATAACTGGTGATTTTGTTTACACAAATGAACGAACGTCGAAAAATAACCATTTTATTGATAAAAAATCATTATCTCCGAACGTCCTTGAAATTTTCATGCCCAAGTTGGTACTCAGAGGCTTTCGGGGTCACTGATTTTCGGGTCACGCCAATTTTTCTTGTGGTTTGTGGGCGAGAAAAACAAAAGCTTCTGAGGTTGAATGACTTTTCGAATGTGCACTACAAAAACATGAAAATAAATCCGCTATTGTGTATCCTATTCTATGGTAAATGTATTAAGAATAAACGAAAGATATTTCATATACATACCCGACATCAAGGTCAATTACGATGGAAAATTATTGGATGTAACGAAATTACATTTCTGAATGGCTTACTGTGCCAGCAAACAAATATTTCATTTAAAAAAAATTTATAAAATTAAGAAAAAAATTGAAGGAATAAATTTGCCACGATGAAACTAGTCTCAAAAATAGTTGAATCGGTCAAAGTTTCTTAGAGAATTTTTTGAAAAAAATTAAAAATGTCGAACCTTCTGAAATCAACGTTTTTTTGCTTCAAGCTAAAGAACAGACAAAAAGATGGACATCATGCATTTTTTCATTTTCACTTTCGGAAAGTGCAATAAAAAACCAAGATTTCATAAAAAAAAAAGCTCAATTTGGTCCATTTTTCGCAAAGTTACAAGCATTTGAAAAAAAATCATCGAATTTCGAAAAAAAAATCATATCTCGTGAATGGATGGACAAAAAAATTTGAAAAAAATCAAGAAAGGTTCTTTCCATGGATACAATAATAGAAAAAAATTTGAGCGAAATAAAAAAATAAAAATTTTCAGGGTGGCCCACTTGACATGGAAAGGCCTATATGCATCCATATATTAAATTATGGCACACACTTTAATGCGACGCTTTATAAATTTATATTAAATAATACATAGGAGTACTTTTGGATAGCATTATCTCGGTTTCGGCGCCCAGCACCGATTACTAAACTCCATGGTGTACCTCATTTTCGTTATCACCTTGTTTTATCGTCTTGTCTTCTTGATAATCTCTCTCGTTGTTTTTCCCACTTATCTCCCCGAGCCCATTGATTTCTCTAGTTATTTACTCCAGCGAGACCGAATATGTCACTATTATTTGAAAGATAGATTTGTGTGTAGTTATAGTTATGCGTAGGTGGTGGTTATGTGTAGTTATGGTACTTAAAGATGGGACGTAACTTCTCCATATCTTAAGCTACGTGCTTCGATCAGTATCTTTGCTTATCGCTTTGGCTGCGCGCTTATCTGGCTTAGGTTCTGCGTATATTTTCGTATTTCTTAAGGGGTTACCCCCACTTGTAGCGCACAAAAAAAGGCCTTTTTTATGAATTTTTTTAAAGAAAACTACAAAACTTTTTTAATCGATCACTATATCATCTTAAAGAACACATCTTGAAGAACTTTCAGTAATTTTTTTATTGAAAAATATTACATTGTTAAGTGGCAAATGGCCGTCAATGAAATAATGTTTTTATTTGTACGGTTTGCGGTGACCAACATTGCGGCGAAGTGGATCATCTGAAACAAAAAATGTGGATGGATTTAGTCAAATATAAGTATAAACTAGTCTTTAATCGCAGGATTTAAAAAAATATTCATTTTTCATAAAATGGCGGACAGTCAAAGTTAATGGTTCGATTTTAACGAAAAAAAACGGCCGTTTTTTGGCTATAAAACGGTCATTTTTTTTCGAAACAAAAAATCGAACGATTAAAGACTACATTTTTATGTATTAAATAAGCCTGCAAAATTTCAAGAAGATCGGTTCATTAGTGTTCGAGTAATCTTGGTCACCGACTTCAGAAATACCATTTCGAGAAAAACGCGTTTAAAGTTTCAATTTCAGTTTACACGAAGAAAATAATTTCTTTTGTAAACTTATATAGAGTCATCGATTCCGGGTCCATACAGAAGTTCTTCCGCCGACGATGCCGCTTGCAAAACGGAAATTTGGTGTTGCCTTCGTAACATTCTTCCTTCACGAGTGCTCTCGGCCGCACGTCTCTGCCAGTGCAATCCGTGCTTCGTCCATTTTATCAGCGTATTCGTGCGCGTTGTTCCACAGCTCACTCCGATTGAGTTCAAATAAAATAATAATGATTTTGAACCTTCGTTGAATAGTCCAACGGCAATATAAGCTTCTAAATTTACAACGATTGCTCCACTCGGGACGATTTTTGGGCTGATTTTCCAAATAAGTTGATTGAAGCTTTCGTTGTTATTTTGATTGAAGCCACCGACGCACCTTTCGAGTGAAGTTTCTTTACTCAGATCGTTGTATATAGGTCTGATGGCATCCAATACATTTGATGGAAGTGGTCTGTAATCGTGTTGGAAAGCCTCGTTTCTCGCCTGAGCTCGTTGATACGAACACCACGATTCTGCACCGGTTGGACATCTCTTATGGTGTGGATTTGCATCGGTTGAACTGTAATGATCGAAGGTCGCCCATATTGCCTCATACATATCGTGAACAGAAGCAGAATGGCGTCGAATAACAAGTCTACAGTACACAGTGAGCTTGTCAATAAAATTTCCTATCAGCTTTCCTTTACCACCAAGCTTTTGTTTTTTTTACTAAATTACGAAGGCGGGATCCCATACGCTTTTGGACGTGTCCGATGCATTCTTTTTTTATAACTTCTACGTCGTCATAAGGATGAGAATTTACTAGCCCAGTGTATGTCTTCGAATCTCCGTCTCCAATATAGTAACGGTACAGGACATTATATTTTGCTATTGAACGCTTGAAGATTTCGATAATAGAGTCCACCTCCATTTTTCCCGAGGAGCCTTCGTGATTTGCACTGCAGTTATCTTCGTGTGTTTCGTACCATTCTTCGTATTCCGCATCATTTAGTTTATGTTTCCACGATTCACAGATTTTACAAAACGCACTTTTTACCACAAGATCAAGTACATTTCCACTGTAGTAGCCTATGACTGATGTAACTCCGAACAACGATGTATATCCTCGCTTCCGCCAGGATCCATCTCCGGAAACTGTTAATTTAGAAGTTGCATCGCCTGCTGCATTAGGTGTATTTTCAATTTCTTCTCGTACGGCTTTTTTAAATATTACATCTGCACATGTTTTCACAGACTCATAAATACTTTTTAAAATTATTGAATATGTAGTCTCGGTAAGAAACCTTGGCATGTCCATAAGTCCGCAAAATTGTTGTGCTCCAGCCATTCCTATACCGAGAACTCGCATAGTGAATATAAATCGACAATTTATTTCATACGAATCTGCCACAAAAGGAGAAGATGGTATCAAATTATCTGCACATGAGTCACATTTCACAACGACTTTGAAGCCTAGTCCTCTTGCATTTGCAGTTTCAAATTTAATATTTCCATTACACGTTTTGCATGTCACTAAACTTGAAGTAACAGCAAACACAACACAAAAGTTTAAAATGCGATATTCAATATTAGGATTTTGATTCACAGTCATATCAATATTATCTTTCAGTTTCTTCGCAGACGTGCTGAAACTTTCAGTTTCCGATTCGGCCAGGTTCAGGTTAAAAATACCCTTCCTTTTTTTCGATCCATTTTTAAATGTAAAATAAATAAAAACTGCGCTTATAATATTGCGAACGGCGGAAATAAATACGTCTCATATAGTCGAACTTTCGAGCTACACTGACGAATTTAAACCATAAAAGGCAACGACAATTCGTTTCTACAAATTCCAGTCTATTATATGAACGTTGTGAATGCCTTTTCATAGAACAATGGACTGAAACCGAAGAGAGTGTCGAGCGCGCCAGGCGGCAGACTAGCCGGTCGTTTATACAACGGATTCTTCTCTTTCAACGCTCATATCTCAGTCAATTTTGTTCGGATCGACTTGAAATTTTCAGGCCATATTCTCAGATACTTATACTTCAAAAAAATGCAATAAAAAAAATCGATTTTTTCAAAGTCGCAAGTGGGGGTAACCCGTTAAAGCAATTTTTGAAGACAAATATCAGTTTCTCACGGGACATTAAAGTGAAATATACACTGTTATTGTACACGTAGTATAAAATGATTGTGAATCCATTAAATGTTATACGACTTTTGTTGGTCACGATTGAAGCGATGAACATTGCTGAAAGCCCGGTTAATAATGAAGAAAGCGAATTGAAAAATAATATTGAAAAAATTTTACTGCAAAGTATGCAAGATTTTTATGGGGTGGAATATATTGAAGAAAATACTTTAGATTTTTAAGAGTCCTATAAAGAGTATGAGGTGAATCCTATAGAAGATAATGTGATGGAATGGAGTCCTGGAATACCATCCGATACATGTTCGAATGATGAAGAAGATTTGAGCTATGATTATAAAAGAAGAGCAGTCGAATTTTGGAGGAGCGGAAAGAAAAAGAACTTGAGCGCAGACAGTGTCAAACACCGATTCAAAAAAGTAAAATTTAAAAGTCAATTAAAAAGTTGGGCTCATCAATTCAATAAAGGTGGGACATACATAGAAAAACTAGCTCGCATTTCTCAATTTACATTGGATAATCTGAAAAGTGCTGTTGATGCCGGTTTAATCGTTCATGATGTGGATCTTCGAAGGTGGGCCCTGCAGGCACATAAAGAGATGGGATTTAAAGATGTACGGTTTAAGGCTTCCGATTGGTGGTTGTGGAAATTTAAGAAAGCTCACCGTATAGCATCTCGAAAAATTAATAAATTCGAAACCCGAAAAACTATAGAAGATGGAGCAGATTTGAAAAGAGATGCAAATAATTTTGTTAATAAAATTAAACCTTTAATTGAATAATACGGCTTACAAAACATATACAATTCAGACCAAACTGGGTTTCAATTAGAAACACATTCAGGACGAACATTGGCAGTAGAAGGTTCAAAATAGGTCGAGTGCCTTGTGCAGTCAGTGTCTTCGACAACTCACAGCTACACTATACAGTCCATAATATCTGCAGAGGGAAAATTACTATCGCCACTTTTCATTGTTTTGAAAGAACCTACCGGAAAATTTGGACCAGTTGTGGAGAGAACCATATTTAAACCGAATAAAGTCTTTTTGACTGCTTCCAAGTCAGGAAAACTTACGTCAGGTATTTGTATACCCTACGTTCTTTTGTATTTTTAGCTATAAGAAAGAAAGCTTAATTTAAAACCTATTAATCCTACATATGCAAAGAAAAATTGAAGTCTAAACAAACATTATATTGAATTTTCCAGAACACTTTAAGATGTGGCTGGAAAAAGTTTTTTCCCCTAACGTCGGTTCAAAAAGCGTACTTTTAGTAGATTCATGGAGTGGACATTGCACAGAAGTGGTCAAGCAAGCTACACCCCGTGGAAGAAGCATCAAAACAATGATCATACCAAAAGGTACAACCGGAAGGATTCAACCACTTGATGTTTATAGATTCAAAATATGGAAAAATTATGTTCGACATTTTTCAGACGCTGTTGTGTTACTTGATTATGATCTCAATCTACATTTAAGAAATAACATAATCAAATTGCAATATTTAACTCATAATCAGTTATCTTCGCCAAGGTATCAAAATTTGTTTCGATATGCATGGTACAAAAGTGGTTACACAAGTGATAAACCTGAAGAATTTGTTAAGGCCTTACATACGTACAGAATTTTCGAAAAATCGATATTTTTTTTCTACAGATTATTATTCTCTATAGTTTTAGGCATATTTCTGTGTAAGTCGATTGTACAAATTCCCCATAGATCGAAAGTTATTATAGAAAACGTGACTGCCCAACGAGAGTCTGATGCGCGCAGGTAGATGTCTCGAGCGAAACGCACTTGAAACTTTAAATGCATTTTTCTCAAAACTACTTTTCCTGGCACGGTCTGCATGATAACTCATACAGTTTTTAATATTTTTTGATGCTTTTTTTTTTAAATATTCGAAATTGTCTTCTCTATAGTCTGTCGAGTCGGATTTTGATGTTGTGATTAAAAAATTTTATAAACATAATTAAAGTATGACATTTATGACACAAAATGCACACTTTTTTTTAAACTGCCGTAAATTGCTGAAATTTTTCGAATTTCAAAAATCCGGCTCGACAGACTATAACTACAACTTTATTTTACAGGAATTTTTTTACGTTTTGCAGATCCATCAGCATTTCAAGAAGAAATGATGCAGACCGTGGAGCAACTTTTTTTCATAGTGCTTCGGGAAACGTAATGTTTTATGTTGTAATTTTTGAAAAAAAAAAATGAAATAAATTTTTTTATAAAGTTTAAATACTAATAAACAATATGTAAAAATTATTTTTATTAATTTCTATTGCCATCTCTTCTAAAAACAGTTTTTCTTTTAGCGCGTTTTAGGCGCTGCTGGACGTATGTAAGGCGTTAACCCCGTCGAATTTGCTTTCGGACAATCATCAAGACCTCAATGTGATGTTCAAAGTTGTGAGAAAGTAGCAATAATAAGATGTTCATGGTGTAAGAAATCACTTTGCTTGCAACACTTTTTCGATGAATACCATTACTGCACGACCTATAAAAACTGATTATAATTTGAAAACTATATTCATGTTTAATGATGTTGGTTTAATATGTACACTAATATCAGAAATACATAGCAATTGAATAAATGTGTGCAAAGAATCCAGTAGTCTAGTAAATAATTATGGAGCATGAGACCGAACGAATATCCTGTAATGCAGACTAAAATATTATATTCATGAAAGTTGATGAATAATAATAATTGGAATAGGTAAAGCCTATAAAAGACTTGTTGAGTAAAGCGGAAGGAAGAGTTGATCATCATAAGCAAATAATTAAGCGTAAGAATGAACTCCTGAATGAGTTAACTGTATATTTCCCAAATTTTTGTACTGCCTTCCAGTTGAATTATATTTTTTATTGCTTATGGAATAATTTCGAGGAGAGGCATTTGTCCCGAAGAATTCCAACACTCGAAATCACTGTAAGTTCATCGTTTCTCACAATGGGCCTATGCAGGAATTATCGATACAGGAATGATCTCACCTAGAAACAAGATCAAAGGTAAACTTATTTTCGTGTTTAAAGACATTTCAATAAATTATATAGGTAGTTGTGCTGCCGTACAATAATATAATTGAGAACAAATTTTTTTAAATATTAATATAAGGTATTGCAACGAAATGGGTGGTTCACCCCCTTAAAGCGATTTTTTCGGAAAACCCCCAAAACACGTATCGATTAGTTCTTTGACCTCTACAAAATGCAGTTAGTTCCGTTCGAATCGGAACAATAGTTTTCACGGTACGAAATAAAATTATCAAATTAGGGCGTGTTCACTCCTTAAACACCCTTTCCCCTAAAAAGCCTAGATTGCGTTTTCGATGACTCATCAATAAAAACATTTTAGCGTTGGTTTCATTCGAATACGTCAAGCGCTTCTATTCGAAACTGAGAAACCACCCCGTTCGGTGCCCATCTTTGGGGGCTGTTTTCACCCCTTTAATCCGTTTTTGGGCCGATAAAAAAAAATACGTGTCTCTTAGTTTTCGATGTACTATAACATATATAAATTAGATCAAAATCGAAGGGGTCGACCTACCTAGGGTTCCTTGTCAGTAATTACAGGCGCAACTTTTTACTCCCTTGAGATTTTCTTTTCAACCTAATAGTTCTCCTATTACGCGATTATTTCCAAATTTTGTCTTTCTTCGCCAAAAACGGGATAACTTTGCCAAAAACAATTGCACCGAACTTTAAAAAAAATAAAACTGAAGCTTAAGCTTCCCTCTTTAAGAATCCGGTTAAGGGAATGGAAGAAAATTTTTCTTTCTGAAAACCCGATCCAACTGTAAAAGAAAAAAAGGCGAAAACCGGTCGTTTTCAAAATGATATACTGTTCGTAAAATAAATCTTGGAAATTTTTTAGGAAAAGCAAAATGAAGCTGAATTCCTCCCCTTCAAAATGCCGTTTATTAAATTCATTTATGTATATTACCGACAAAATTGCGTCGACAACAGCGCCGAGACTTTTTTGAACTTTTGTCCTAAAACTTTTCGGCGGTAGTGTATATTTAGGAATATACATATTTTTTTAAGGAAATATTTGTGGATGACATTTTTTAAGAACACACTTATTCACTGGATTATTTGAATAAATTGATATTTCCAAACGGAAATGTAATTAAATAAAGATACGTCAGTTTTTAATTTACCCATGCATCGGTTCGTTTCCACCGTTCGGCCACTCCGGCTATTGCTGCGGCTCTTGTTGCTGCTGCCGCGGCTCTCGATGCTGCTGCTGCGACTCTCGTTGCTGCTGCCGCGACTCTCGTTGCTGCTGCTGCGGCTCTCGTTGCTGCTGCTGCGGCTCTCGTTGCTGCTGTTGCGGCTCTCGTCGTTGCTGCTGCTGCTGCCGCTGTCGATATTCACGCAGCTGCTCAGCCTGCCCGAGTTACGCTTGCTGCTGATCCTCCTATTCTATTTCTTGTAGCTCCCACAGCTTCCGCAGCAAGCGGAGCTCCCGCTGCAATTCCTGCTCTTGTTCCTCTGATGCTGCGACAAATTCTGCCGCTGTTGCATCGGCAGGACTGGTGCAACATTCCGTCCCTCTTCCTCTCTGGCCAAATGTAGCGCTGGTACTTGATCATCCATGATACTGTTTCAATAAATAATTACAGTGTTCAATGTCAATTAAAATTTATAATTCACATAATAGGCATTAACAAATGATAAAGTAATATTAAAATTTTCACCGTTGGCTCCAAAGACGGGTGTTAGGTTTAACTAAAGGTTTTTCATTTCTGAACAAACATTGGAGATAAACGCGTAAAAATTCCTTACTGTGTGCAAGTGTGATTTTATATTAAAATTTATAACGTTGGTATCCAACGAAATAATAGAATAGAAAAGGCAGTGAAATTTCTATCATTGGCACAGAGCGAGGGAGGGATGAAACCTGTGGCTGAGTATCAAGAATGCAAAGTTGTATACAATATTTATATTTTCTTAGTTGGTCAACAAAATTCAACTTTTATTAATAATTTACTTTTTTATTTAGGAAAAAAACTTCAATTCTAATATAGCATTAGAATTTTCATCGTTTATTCAGAAGAAAGTAATTTGATACCGATTGTAATATTGTGTTGAATCTGGAGTCATTGGTACGCAGCGACGAAGGATCTTTGTTCTCTCTGGCTGCGTACCAACTATACAAAGTTTTAATTGTGTTCAATCTTGTATTGATGGTTCGCAGCAAGGGAGGGCAAAGATCCTTTGTCGGTACGAAGTGAGAGAAGGTGAAGATCCTTTATTGGTACGCAGCATAGGATCCTTATCCTCCCTCGCTGCGTACCATCAATACAAGATTCAACACAATTAGAATCTTATATGGTTAGTACGTAGCGAGCAAGGGCAAAAATCCTTCACTCCATGCGAACGATACAAGATTCAATACAATTTTGCAATCGGCACTAAATAACGCTGTTGGGAATGAACTATGAAAATTCCAATTCTATATTGGAATAAAAAAATCTATATTAGGAATAAAACTCCAATTCCAATATGGGATTGGAATTTTCATAGTTTATTCCCAACAGTGTAATTTAATGCCGATTGTAAAATTGTGTTGAATCTTGTATCATTCGTATTACGCAGCGAAGAATCTTTGCTCTCGCTCGCTGCGTACTAACCATCTATGATTGTAATTGTGTTGAATCTTGTATTGATGCTACGCAGCGAGGGAGGATAAAGATCCTATGCTGCGTACCAACAAAGGATCTTTGCCCTCTCTCGCTTCACACCGATAAAGGATGTTTGCCCTCCCTTGTTGCGAACCACCAATACAAGTAGAGAAACAGTGAGGCTTCTGGATCAACACGTGTTAGTGTCACACGGACACACACGCACACACACGCACGTTGCTCATACGTACACGGAATGAAAGCGGGGGTAATGAGGGTCAGAACATTCGAGAAGTTTCTAGAACGTTCTCGAACATTCTACGATGACGTCACGGGAGGGCGGGGGGGGGGGGGTATGAGGGTTCGTATAGTACCATGGGGGTCCCGAGACCTTGAAATTCGACGGTGTGGGGGGTAATGCGGGTCACATCAGGTAGCGGTAAGTATGTATGGACTATGTTGCATAATATAGCTTATACACCCTTCTTACATTCGATATTTGTAAAAGTTTATAACTTTCAAGGTCAAAGGTCTTCGTTCCTGGCTTTTACATCCAGAATTCCAGGAATTGAGATGCAAATAAGTTTAAGCTGCACGTGCGTAGCGACAAACAACATGGTAAAACACGTATCGACAGGAACTTTTCACGATCTTGTGAGATGGGAGATATTTATCAGTTATTGGGTTATTATTATTATTATTATGTCATGCGCAATTTACGCATCAGAACTTTTCAAGGCCATTGCACGATCTTTAGGGAATAATTCCAACGTATTTTATTTACACCACACGTGCGAAAGATTTAGCGACAAACAACGGCGTCAAATTTCAAACACGTATCGACAAGATTTATAACATAAATGCAATAAAGTAGTGTCGGCTGGGTACAGAACATAGCATAAACGCCCTTATTACTCTATGCGCTAAGTAAATCATCAAGAATTTAGCGTAAATATTAGAGAAAGATGGACAATATCTCCTAATATAAATAGTCGTGCTGAATAAGAGTCCGGTCATTGTTTAACTGTCATTGCATCCAGACTTTCTGTGAAGAACATAGCCTCTTAAATTACTCCAATCATAGTTACAATGGAGCGAGAAATGTGTCGAAAATTGATACGAATCATGGAAGGAGCCTACAAATATCTGAAGGAAGAATTATCGGTCACTGATATCGAAAAGTGGAGACGACTAGCACTCCGAAACATCCAGCTCTTGAATAAACTGTTGAAAACAGCCTCGACAGTGGGAGAGAAACAGTGCATCTCGGCAAATATTGGAATCCTCAAAACTCTCAACGCAAAAATCAAGGCTCCACAAAAAATCGGTAGAGGAACATCGAAAAGAAGTGATAGAGTTCGAAAGGAAGATGCTGAGACGGCTTTTGAATTGAGAATCCGCACCGGAGTGATAGTCAATCTCAAGCACAAAGATTTGAAAGGTTTTCTCCATGATTCCAAAAGTCTTATTATCAGGAGATTAAAGAACATTTTGAAGAAAGATGGCAACGTTAAAGTGAACGTTGTGCTGGATTGCAAATATGCAATGGCAAAGAACGACAACGTTATCGAAGAGATAAAAATTTTCAATACGAGAAACGAACCCATTATTCCAACAATGAATTTCGATGAGTGGTTCAACAGAATAATGAGAAAACTATTGGTCAAAGCCGAAGACTCTCAAGATCGGGATTCGGGTTGGACAATGATGGAAATTATCAATTTGGACATTAACATCAACAAGTACCCACCACTACGCGGTGGACTGTCAACGTATGTCGAACTGCCACAAGATATCCAGAATAAGAAAGCAGTAATCAACATTGAAAACAACGATGTCTACTGTTTCCTATGGTCCGTCACCGCTGCTCTTTATCTAGACTTGCCTTCTAATCGTAACCGCACAAGCTCGTATCCTCATTTCAGCTCAGTGCTAAGGTATGAAGGTATAGATTTTCTTATGCAAATGAAAAATATTCCGAAATTTGAGAAATTAAACAATTTGGCAATTAATGTTTATGGCCTTGAGCGTGACGAGAAAAAAGGCGTGAACGAAATAGTACCTGTTTACATTAGCCATCAAAAGTCTGATATACCCAGAATTAACTTGCTCGTGCTAGAAACAAACGTTGACTTGCCTGAAAACTCGGATACAGTTTATCATCTTGCATGGATTCGAAATCTGTCTCGCTTAGTTAAATCACAAACTACAAAACATAAAAGAGCCACTTGGCTCTGCGACCGTTGGTTGTGTCACTATAAATCGGAAGCTCTGCTGAAAAAACATGGGGTTGATTGTACAAATATTAATAACTGTCGAGTCATTATGCCGAATGAAGATGATAAAATTTTGAAATTCAAAAATTACAAGCATAAAATTGATGCCCCGTTTGCTATCTACGCCGATCTCGAATGTCTCTTGAAACCGGTCACACCTGGCGAGGATCCAAATACAACGACCTACCAGAAATACATTCCCCATAGTATCGCCTACTATCTCAAGTATCCTTTCAACGATTCACTCTCTCAATTCAAACTTTATCGTAACGAAGATTGCGTGGAGTGGTTTATGAATGAATTGTAGAAATTGGCTGAATCGTTGACTGTTCGCTTGAAATCCGTGAAGCCAATGAATCAAATGACTTATAAACAAAGAACCGATTTCCGATTCGCGAAGAATTGCCACATTTGCGAAAAACCATTCGAACCTAAAGATGTAAAGCATCGCGATCATTGCCATTTCACTGGTGAGTATCGCAGTGCGGCACATGAAGGCTGCAATTTGAACTACAAAAATTCGCATACCATTCCCGTTGTGTTCCACAACTTATCAGGCTACGACTCGCACTTTCTGATAAAGGCTCTGGCCAAAGAGTTTGAAGGCTCAGTCAATCTCTTACCGGTGAACGAGGAAAAATATATTTCGTTTAGCAAGAGTGTCAAAGGGACGGCTATAGATTATCGATTCATCGACTCTTTGAGGTTCATGCCCTCGAGTATTGAGAGCCTGGCATCGTACCTCCGCAATAATGAAAAAACAATTACAAGAAAGCACTGTAATAATGTACAAGAGTTCAAATTGTTGACGAGAAAAGGTGTTTTCCCATTTGATTACGTCGACAGTTGGGACAGACTTGATGAGACTGAACTGCCGATTAAACAAAATTTTTACTCTCAATTAAAGAACGAGGATATATCCGATGCTGATTACTCGCATGCACGTACAGTTTGGAATGCTTTCAATGTTAAAACATTGGGAGAATATTCCGACCTTTACCTGAAAACCGACGTACATCTTTTGACCGACATTTTTGAAAATTTTCGACGCAACTGTAAAGTCACATACGATCTCGATCCTTTGCAATATTACACTGCTCCAGGGCTAGCATTCGACGCGATGCTCAAATGTACAGGTGTTGAGCTCGAGCTTTTATCAGATGTCGACATGTTGATGTTTGTGGAAAGAGGTATTCGAGGTGGACTTTCACAGTGTTCAAATAGATATGCAAAAGCCAATAATCGATACCTGGGAGCAGATTTGGATCCGAACATCCCTGAATCATACCTCATGTACTATGATGTGAATAACCTATATGGTGCAGCTATGAGTCAATATCTACCGACTGACTCCTTCGAGTGGGAGCATAATTTGGATCAAATAGATCCACGCAATATTCCCGACAATAGTCCGACAGGATATATATTCGAAGTCGATCTCGAGTATCCTGAAGAATTACATGAATCGCATAAAGATTTACCACTAGCACCAGAACCCTTTGTACCTCCAGGTTAAAACCAAGCAAAATTAATGACAACGGTGCACTCAAGAAATTGATATGTTATCCATTATCAAAATTTGAAACAGTATTCAGACTTTGGTCTCAAATTGACAAAAGTCCCTAGAGTTTTGAAATTTAAACAATCTTCCTGGCTCAAAAAGTATATCAATCTTAATACCGTACTAAGAAAAAAATCCACAAACGACTTTGAGAAAAATTTCTACAAACTCATAAACAACGCAGTCTTTGGCAAAACTATTGAAAACGTTCGAAAATACCGCGATGTCAAACTCGTCACGAAATGGGACGGACGATACGGAGCTCGAGCTCTCATCGCAAAACCGAATTTCCATAGCTGCACTGTATTCGACGAAGACATGGTAATCATAGAAATGACACGTCTCAAAGTCAAATTCAACAAATCCATATACATTTGTTTTTGCATTCTTGATCTCGCTAAAACGTACATCTACGATTTCCATTATATTTATATAAAACCAACATTTGGCGACCAGGCAAAATTAATGTATACCGATACTGACAGTTTGCTGTATCATATTACTACTCCGGATGTATATGCAATCATGAAACGTGATGTACACAAATTTGACACTTCAGATTATCCTACAGACAATGTATATGGGATACCATTAGTTAATAAAAAAGTTCTCGGTTTAATGAAGGATGAAAACAATGGTGAGATAATGCAGGAATTCCTCGGTTTGAGGGCAAAAATGTACAGTTTCACGATTCAAAATACAGTTGAAATGCGAGCCAAGGGAGTTAAGAGATCTACGTTGAAAACAATAACATTTGACGATTATAAACGATGTTTGTTCAACCGTCAAGAATTGATAAAATCCCAGAAACTGATTCGCAGCAAAAAACATGAAGTTGAAACGATTACATAGAAAAAAGTAGCATTGAGCTGGAATGACAATAAGAGGATCATATGCGCTAATATGATAAATACTCTTCCATGGGGCATCACTCTGATGTAAAGATTAGAAAAATGAAAAACGATGAAGTCTATTTTTTTTTGTTTTTTAAGATTAATCTGTACATAGAATATGTCTATAGATCATTCATATCGAATATGTATGTAAAAACAACACTATAAGAAAAATGTATATGGGGCGTTCCACGCCAAATCGGACGGTCTGAAAAATTTTGATTTCTGATTTCCTCAATTTATTGATATTTTTTAGTACCCCTCAAGAGAGCCTTTCTGGTAAATTTTGAGATTTTTTTGATTACTTGTCAAAAAAATATCAAATTTTCAAAAAAATCGCTCTTTTTTTGGTTTTTTGTTTATAACTTTCTTAATAATGGTCCAAATTAAAGCTTTTTTTCTAAATCTTTGTTTTTTGATGGCCTTTACAGAAAAAAAGACAAAAAAAATATTTGAAGTGTTTTTGATTAAGATTTTTGAGTTTGAAATTTTAAATCGTGTTTTTGAAAGTGAGTGTATCTTTCGATTTTTTTGAATTTTTTTTATTTCAAACTACTATCCTTTTAACAATTTTTAAGACTGGCCCAGTCGTGGGCTCTCCATAATTACTTTTTTTTTTCGATTTATGATTTTTAATTTATTTTTTTTTTATTGACAATATTTTTAATTACAATCTATCCCAAGGGATATTCAATAATTAGTCTGAATATAAAATGTAGTTATATTAGACATGATATCCATCGATATCGATATATATTTTGCCTATTTCTTTATTTGTTTGTTTTTCAATTAAGGGGACAGACCTAGTTAGAATTTTCGAAAAATCGATTTTTTTTTTATTTCATTTTCAAAAAGTAGAATCTCTTACGAACATTTTCCGCCCAGGTAAATGTAAATCGGACCATTATTCGCCGAAATACAAGACTTTGTAGCACGTCGTGTCTGAGCCATAGGTAAGCAGGTAGCGGCAGCTGTCCGCTCGACTAGCTGAGTCCGTTAGAGGGTACCTGAAGGTCTCTATTGTATTGCGTATACATACATATATTGTGACCATCAATATAGCCCTACACACTCATATATACATATAGAAAATAAGAAAGGCCTTTCGTAGTTCAAAATACGGTTTCAGTATCAGTAAGATTCAAAACGTTGGAGCGTGCGAACGTCCATATTCGGAACAATTTCGTGAGTTTTCGAGTCCAAGATGGATAGAAAAATATCGAGAGAAGTGCGGAAAAGTCAACGGGTTTATAAAACACGACCCTTGAAAAGGAAACAGTATTTCAATCCAAAATCTGCGGAGACTGATGATGGCGGAGCAAGTACATCAGCAAAAAAATTAAGAGGTCAGGACGAATATCATGTGCCAAAAACAGATGCAGTTAATTTCCGAATAATTAATTTTTTTACTGTTTTTTCGTCGCTCGCGAGTCTCGTAAAATGTGCTAAGTGCAACAGTAAAATATGTTTTGGAATAGTAAGCGAACGTGGACTTGGGTTCAAAATTTCTGTGGTGTGTGATAAGTGTACTCCTCAATACATACCGTCGTGCGATTTTATTCACCATTCTTATGAAATAAATCGAAGGTTCACATTAGCGATGCGTGTCATAGGCGTCGGTTACAAAGGTGCAAAAAAATTTTGCGCATTGATGGAATTCCCGCCATGGTTGGCTAAATCTACGTACTGCATATTACTGGAGCATATTTGTGAAGCGAGTAAAAATATGGCTCAATTTTTTATGAAGAAGGCTTCTAAAGAAGAGATAAACTTGAATTCTACTAACAGTGAAAGTAAGAATACTGATTTGATTGTGTCAGGTGATGGAACGTGGCACAAACGCGGATTTTCGTCTCTGTTTGGCGTCACATCGCTAATAGGACATTTCACGGGCAAAGTTCTTGACGTAATTGTAAAAAGTTCTTACTGCCAGGCTTGTGAAGTTTGGAAAAATCAAAAAGACACGGAAGAATATCAAGAATGGTATGAAGCACACAAAGAAACTTGTTCGACGAATCATACAGGCAGTGCGGGAAAGATGGAGGTCGATGCTGTAATCGAAATGTTTCGTCGTTCGTGCGAAAATCTTGGAGTGAGATTTTTGTATTACGTCGGGGATGGAGATTCAAAGACTTACTCTGGCATTGTTGCAGCTGCTCCTTATGGAGAAACTGTAGTGACGAAAAAAGAATGCGTTGGCCATATTCAAAAACGGATGGGCACCCGTCTACGATCGTGTAAAAAAGATAATAAAGGACTCGGCGGTAGAGGGAAACTGACTGCTAAATTAATTGACCAATTGTCCGTGTATTTTGGCAAAGCTATTCGTGACAACTCTGATTCGGTCAAAAAAATGAAGGATGCTATTTGGGCTACGCTCTACCATAAGATTTCAACCGACGAGAAACCGCAGCATCACAAGTGTCCACGAGGTGCTGACTCGTGGTGCAAATATCAACGAGCAAAGGCCGAGAAAACGTTGAAATCTTTCAAACACGATTTCACTGCGTTGCCGAAGGAAGTCTTCGATGCAATAAAGCCTATATACGAAAGTCTCACAAACACTGAATTGTTGCAAAGGTGCATTGGAGGTTTCACCCAGAATAGCAACGAAAGTTTTAATCAAATTGTTTGGAAGGTCATGCCGAAAACCTTACCTGCCAGCTATACTACCGTCAGCATAGCCGCTTACATTGCTACCTGCACTTTCAACGAGGGTACATACGGTTTGCTGGCAGTCTTCGATGCCATGGGGATTAAGTTGGGACCGTACGCACACGAGTTTGCCAAGGCCGAGGATTCTATTCGAATAAAGCAGGCTAATCGGCGATCCCTGGAAAATACTCGAGAGGCGAGAGTAGCTCGGCGGCAGCTAAAAGTGGCTTCTAATACCACCAACAAAGCGCAGGAAGGCGAAGTATATGGCCCAGGAATAGACGATTCTATGTAAGTTACAAAAAAATTTTTTTATCTGCATGCAAACCGTACTCAAAACTTTAAGTGCGTTTTTCTCGAAACCATGTTTTTGAAGTCGGTGATCACTGTAGCTCGAGAACGGCTTTACCGATCGGGTTGAAATTTATATCACTTCTTCTATACATGGTAGTCCTCCATATGAACGAAGGATTTTTTTTTTTGGATAATTATTTTTATTTTTAATAGCAAAAAATGGAACTGATATTTTGGTCAAAAAAACACTTTTGACTTTTAACGGCCGCCATTTTGTGAAAAATGGAAATTTTTCAAAACCCTTCGTTCAACCGGAGCATTATATCATTAACTAAAAATCCCCTCCGTTTTTTTTGTTTCAGATGAGCCGTTGCAGCGTGAGCTTGATCACCGCAAACCGTGTTTTTTTTGCAGCGTCCTCGGCAATTGACGGTCACCAGCTTATTTCGATATGTATTGCGTTGAAAAAATTGCAACATATACATTACATATGTATCTTTTAAACAGAAGAACTTTTGTTGTGAATTATTTTATCGTTTGACCAAAAAAAAATCGGAAAAAAGGCCTTTTTTTTGACGTTCCAGCTAGCTCTGTCCCCTTAATGAAGCGGTTGATTAAATCGAGTGGTCTCTCACGTTTAAGCCTGTTTGTTTCATTATAACGGTTTGGGATTCTTCTCGCCAGTTCATTCGGGTGGTTGTCCAGTCTTTCCTGATATCTCTTGCTATGTTTTTGAATGGTTTCGGTAATATATTCTATTTTTAAGTCGTTGTATAGGTGTTTATTAGAGATATACCAGGGAGCATTGGCGATGATTCATAGTAATTTTGATTGGTATCTTTGTAGTATATTTATGTTAGATTTGCTGGCTGCTCCCCACAGTTGCACACCGTATGTCCAGACGGGCTTGAGTATTGTTTTGTATATTATTCGTTTATTTTCCAAAGATAGCTGGGAGTTCCTTCTGATAAGCCAGTATAATTTTTTCAACTTGATGTCTAGTTCCTTTCTTTTAGTTTTTATGTTTTTTTGCCAGGTTAGCCTTCTATCTAAGTACATGCCTAGATATTTAATCTCGTTTGTTGTTGGAAGAAGTTTATTATTCAATAATACCGATGGGCAGTCATCTTTCTGCAATGTGAAGATAATGTGCACTTTTTTATTTCAAAATTTTATATTTCAAACTACTATTCTTTTAACAACTTTTAAGACCGGTCCGGTCGGGCTTGAGTATTGTTTTGTATATTAGTAGTTTATTTTCCAAAGATAGCTGGGAGTTTCTTCTGATAAGCCAGTATAATTTTTTCAACTTGATGTCTAGTTCCTTTCTTTTAGTTTTTATGTGTTTTTGCCAGGTTAGCCTTCTATCTAAGTACATGCCTAGATATTTAACCTTGTTTGTTGTTGGAAGAAGTTTATTATTCAATAATACCGATGGGCAGTCATCTTTCTGCAATGTGAAGGTAATGTGCACTTTTTTATTTCAAAATTTTATATTTCAAACTACTATTCTTGTAACAACTTTTAAGACCGGTCCGGTCGTGGGCCCTCCATAATTACTATTTTTTTTCGATTTTTGAAAATTTGAAATTTTTTTTCTCTATAAATCACTATAAGTACCGATTTTTTTCACTATATACTCTTTTTTTACTTATTTTAAATAAATTCAATACTTTTTAATTGTTAGTAGGTGTTTAAAATCAATAAGTAAACGTGAAGTCTATATATAAATAATTATAACAAACGTTTTTATTTATTTTCATGTTCTTTTAAAAATTTTACATAAACGATTATTTTATGAACTAGAATACTTCTTAGCTAATATATTTCCGTTGCTTCTTGGAAATAGTCAGCGGCACCAGCACGTGAGAAAGTCATTTATTAAGATGTGCCGCTCTTTTTAAATTGAATAGAAATTCATAAAGATACTATTATTTAAATTTAAAAAAAAATACTTTGCAACAAAAAATAGCATTGATAATATAATTTTTAAACAATTTTTAAAAGAACACGAAAATAAATGAAAATGTTTGCTATAATTGTTTATAAATAGACTTATTGATTTTAAACACCTATTAACAATTAAAAAGTATTACAATTATTTAAAATAAGTAAAAAAAGAGCGTACAGTGACAAAAATCGGTACTTATAATGATTTATAGAGAAAAAATAAATTTCAAATTTTCAAAAATCGAAAAAAAATAGTAATTATGGAGGGCCCATGAGCGGACCGGTCTTAAAAGTTGTTAAAAGAATAATAGTTTCAAATAAGAAATTTTTTGAATTAAGAAATAAGAAACTTTCAAAAACACGATTTAAAATTTCAAACGCAAAAATCTTAATCAAAAACACTTTAAATATGTTTTTAGCATTTTTTTCTGTAAAGGCCATCAAAAAACAAAGATTTAGAAAAAAAGCTTTAATTTGGACCATTATTAACAAAGTTATGAACAAAAAACCAAAAAAAGAGAGATTTTTTTGAAAATTTTATATTTTTTTAACAAGTAACCAAAAAAATCTCAAAATTTGTCAGAAAGGCTCTTTTGAGGGGTACTAAAAAATATTAAAAAATTGAGGAAATCAAAAATCAAAATTTTTCATACCGTCCGATTTGGCGTGGAACGCCCCATATAAAGAGTGTATATAAAACATATGTATATAAAGATGTAATATTTGTATATAAAAAAAATATATATATCCCCCTTCTCATATTCTTACGCGTGTCGGGAGTAATGTTTAGAAAAGATAAAGTAGTCCGATGTTTGGAATTTGTGTTTACGAATATAGTGACTTAGAGAGAGACAGTAGAGTTTCATGGCCAAGGAGTCACAGCTGTAATAACTGAAAGTAAATAACACAGTCACACTTTTTTATTTTTTATTTTTTATTCTTTTATTCTAAACTGTTACAAAACCATCATAGGGGAAAAAAATTACAAATCAGATTCACTGATCCAACTGTTGTGAGAGTTATCGAAACCTAACCATTTTACGAGCAGTTTGTTTCCACATTTGAGGATGACTTTTTCTACGAGGTAAGTATTTGGATATTTGACGCCAGTGAGTTCCTCCTGATAGAAGCCACCCTCGATCGGTTGATCTTGGTAATCCTTGAGTTTGTACGTCACGGGATCGGTATTCACGACTTGACTTATGGTAAATATTTCTGTTGTCCAGTTTGGGGTGTAGTCTTTCTCAAAAACGTGCTTGTACTTGCTGATTCGAACTTTATCGCCAACATTAAATTTTATTTTTCGCGTTCGATTAACTTGAAATTTTCCGTAGACACGCAGCAAGAGACTTTTTTCGTTCCGAGCGGTGACGTCATTCGGTTTCATTCCAATGGTACGATGTATGCAATGGTATTATTGTAGACCAGCACCAAATCTTCCACAATATCGATCCACTTGCACGATTCTCGTAGAGTAAATTGTTTCCTCATTTTGCCGTTGAGAGTACGGTTAAAGCGTTTACACATTGATACTTTCATATTGCTAAAGATCGAGTACATGGTAATTCCATAGCGTTGGAGGAAAGCTTTGAACTCATGGTTATAAAACTCTTTCCCACGATCATCGTGCAATTTGTTCGGTACACGACCCTTTGCAAGTACAGATTCCATAGCATATGTAGCATCCTTGCCATTCTTCGTTTTCATTGCAACGACCCAAGCATACTTTGAAAAAATATCTACGATTGTCAGTAGATACTTGTAACCGTTGTTGAACTGCGTATATGCTGACATATCGACGAGATCAGCCTGCCAGGTGCCTGTTGAGACCTGGCAGGCTCCTGGCAAGCCCAATCCGCGCATGACAACATGGCGAGGCGGATAATTTTTTCGAGCCGGTCTATGAAGCTCTTCTGCTATCGCTGCTTTCTCCATGTTCTAGCGCAACAAGTCGGTCATTCAGTTGGGATATTACTTGAGAATTACGGAGCGTGAATTCTTGTTTAGCTTTGATCGCAGATACAAGATCTTTTATCGCGTCTGTCACACGGGATTCAAGGCTATGAATCATCAGTTTACTGTCGTCGTTGGAATTAACTTTCTCGAATGTTCTCGGTCCCTCTTCCAAATGAGCAATGAGCTGAGAGATGCGCGTAATGAGTTCTTGTACCGCCTCGGTGTCAATACGCTGACGTATAGTATTTTCTTGAAATTCTGTTTCGAGACCGCGAAACATTATCTCATGATCGTTTACATTATCTCGTAGAGACGATGTAGCGGCGTATACAAGTCTAACTCCTTGTTGTATAACGCTTTGCATCACTCTCACAGATACAGCGTCATATTGCTCAATGGCAGCGCCTACATTACACAATTTTCTATTGTCTATGCCATATTGACCATCGGCGGTAATTTTGAAGCCTTCACAGGGAGGACCTCGACCACCGCTGGTAATACTCTTAATCCTCGACAATTGACGACCAAACAAGTCGACGCTCATGATTCAAATGAATCCAAGGAGTGCGTACTGTTTAATAAATGATTTCAGCTTCACGCAACTCTTCAATGATTAAAATAATTTCGTTGGAATGGCTGTAGTTTCCAGCTGATTGGGATGCGAGGAACAGTCGTAGTCGATCCACTAGTTCATTGAGATCGTCGCGATAAATGTAATCGATCGTTCTGCGTTTCTTTGCAACCATGTAGCGTGGAAGAGCTTTACCGGTTTTTGTCTTGGTGATAGAAGCATATTCGCAATAATATTTTTGTACTTGATGCCTTTTGTGTGAATGGGTTCGTTGGATCTATAGTACTTTCGATGCGCATACGTGCTAGTGACAATTGCACAATAATTATTCATATCTGCTGCAGTTACGATCTCTCTGTTTGGTGACTTTTTAAATATTAATTCGAGTAAACCGGGAGATAGTTCATAGGTCTTGTTCTTCACTGACTTGAGCCTGTCGTCAAAAGTTACTGGTGAATCGCCGATCATTAGGATTCCGTCCCTCATTTTTCGAACACCGTACGAATCATCCAGCTCTTTTTTTTCACTCGTCTCAAACATTCGTAGGTACTGCTATATAAGCGGTTCGATGGGAGATACTTTAGATGTCTCTTGCACAACAGATGAATCCTTGCCGAACGATGAATCCTTGCCGAACGATGAATCCTTGTCGAATGACAAATCCTTATCGGAAGATAAATCCGATATTTGTTGTTGATAATCGTCGTCATCTTCATGCACAGTTCAAAATGTATTATCTAAATCTCCCTCCTCTTCCTGCAAGGCTGGTTTCTCCTCCTCCTCCTCCTCCTCTTCTTGTTGCAGTTTTTCCTTCTTAATATTTGCCTGCTTTGTCGACTGATCAATTAGCTTTTGCAATGGAGTTACCACTGGTTTGAAAATTTCGCTCAGTTCCTTCTCAATTGTGATTTTCCCCATTTTCAACATTTTATGCTTCCGACGAATCGCATTGCTCGCGCTTGCGATTTGACGCAATACATTTTTCTCTTTATTGAGGTTAGCACTCTGCATATTGAGATCAGTGAGTTTCAACCTCGACTGCGCTTATGTCTTTCGAGATTGCAAATTTATAAAACAGTCAAAACCCTTCCTGTAGCGATCCTCATTCAGCTCTCTGTCCTTGTCTATCACAACAAATCCATATTTACTTTCGTTCCAGCACACCGAACACAGATCCTTAAACTGCGTATATGATATATCGGTATTGACATGGTCATCGTAGATATGTTTCAAGTTCATTTCATCCTGACGAAACAGTACCAGTAGATTAGTATTATCGCGTACGAGATGTTTAGGAATACGCGCATATGTTTGACAGAGATAGAAGCAGTCAACATCTCTGTGCCTACCCATGCAAAAGAAGGCTCTCATGTTATCCTGCTTCTCACAAGCCACATCGTCGAAAATCACTATGGAGTTTGGATTAGTGTCCTCCGGTTTGATCACTTGCTCATGATCCGCGAAAGGGAAGTATCCCACTCCTTTCACAGGTTCGAGTAGACGCTTGAGAAACTTGTATTTCGGTTGATTCAGCGATTTTAAATATACATATACATTCTGAAATCTCAAGCCATTAGGATGTGTTATGAGGGTGATAAGAGCATTAGTCCTTCCACAATTGGATGGACCGCATAATATTGCACGCACGCTGCTTGGCAATAAATCTCCATGAAGTCTCTCTCATACATTCTTTTGTACAAGCTCGTCAAAATTCTTTATAGGTAGTTTGGTTGATTGATCACTGAACCTCATCTTGCGAATGACTGACGTCAAACGGATGAATGGTACCTTTATAAAGGGAACCTGATATAAGTACAACGTGCTCCCAAATTTTTTTTCAGTATCACTTTGTACTTTCTACGAATAGGATCGTATGCAGAGCGATATGAGCAATTCAGAAGATTCATCCAATCCCATCGCTAAAAGCTTGAAAAAATTTGCGGAAGAGGTGAATAAATGGTGGCCTTCTTCTAATCCCTCCGATGTGAATATCGGGAAGATCACGGAAAGTCAATCATTTGCAGGGAAAGTCGATCCTGGACGATACGGAACTATAGGCGATAAAAAGAAATAGGCTATAAATAGAACATTCCGAAGAAACCATTGCTCAGTCTTGAATGATTCGTCATTAAGTTATGATCGTGCATAAGCGCGGCAAAGGATTTGTAAACAATCTGACTAAAAAGCTTCCTGTCGAATTACACGTCCCTGGATACCAATATTGCGGTCCTGGTACTAAATTGGCAAAGACACTTGCACGAGGTGATCCGGGAATCAATCCGCTTGACGCTGGGTGCAAAGAGCACGATATCGCATACTCGAAGAATCGACATAACCTCTCTGCTCGACACACCGCGGACAGAATCCTCACGGAGAAGGCTTGGAAATGTGTTCTCGCTGAAGACGTGAGTCTTGGTGAAAAGGCAAAGGCTTGGGCGGTTGCGAATACGATGAAAGCTAAAACGAAACTCGGTATGGGTATTAAGAAGAAGAATAAAGTGTCACTAAAGCGTATTATTCGAGCGGCAAAAGCTTCAATGGTGCTGGGTGCCAATGCTGTGAAATCAGCTCTGGAGGGCGCCCGTACAGCTGTGAGAAATGCTGGCGGTAAGAGAAATATCCAATCACCACGGATCCTGCGTGTACCCGCCGAAATCGGAGGATTCTTGCCGTTTCTTATACCCATTTTTGCTGGACTGAGTGCCACTGGAGCTCTTGCTGGTGGCGCAGCGGGCATTGCTAAAGCTGTAAATGATGCCAATGCTGCGAAACGTGCTCTCGAAGAGAGTAAGCGCCACAATAATGGAGATGATTGCTCTGGGCAAAGGACTGTACCTCAAACCCTATAAAAATGGTATGGGTCTCCGTCTAAAAAACGTGTAAGGCTACCACATCGAGCACTCACTGATTACGATTTATCGAGGTTTACTAAAAACATGGAAATTCCTCATTTTCGTGGTGTTTATATGAGAAATGCATGGCCCAAGGGTGGACTTCGAAAATATGAATCAGCTATAGTGAACCTCGATGATAAAGAAGGTCCTGGCTAACATTGGGTTACGTACGAGTAAAAGAACAACAAAGTTGTTTATTTCGATAGCTTTGGCAACCTACAACCACCGCCAGATTTAATGAAATATCTCGGTGTTGGTAGCACCGTAAATTACAATCATGAACAATATCAGGATTATGACACAGTAATATGCGGACACTTGTGTCTCATGTTCCTAAATGGAGAACTATAAAATGAGCTCTCACATGATACCTGGTATCAGTTAAGCATTGGACGCGATGGGTGATTTTTTTACGCTAACACTATCGGGCACATCGTCGATACTGGAGGCTTACTATTTTCCTCCAATTGAATTGTCACCATTAAAAAATTATACTTTGGGTCTCGCGGAGCTGTTGACCTTCAACTCTATTCCTAATATCGACGTGGGAAATAACAAGTTCTACGCAGACAAGGAGGTTATCACCATACCGACTGGAAGCTACGAAATTGAAGATCTTGAAAATTATCTGCAAAAAGCGGTCTCCAATCGTAACATCATCATCGATCTAAAGCCTAATAATGACACTCTGCGCAGTGAAATCAAGTGCAATCGTGATATAAATTTCGAGCCAAGCGATTCTATTGGACGATTGTTGGGTTTCACACCACGTATCCTTCAAGCCAATATTACCCATAAATCTGACTTACCAGTCACCATACTCAAGATCAATTCACTACGAGTAGAGTCTAACATAACCGCAGGAGCGTATATCAACGGCCAACGAGTGCATACAATTCTTGAATTTTTCCCTATTGCCCCACCAGGATATAAGATCGTTGAAGTGCCATCACACATCACTTACCTTCCTATCACCGTACAGTCCATACATAATCTACAGTTAAAACTCGTAGATCAAGACGGTGAATTGGTGAATTTTCGAGGCGAGGTTATAACGATCAGACTGCACGCGAAATCATAAAAAATGGGCATTGTTTTTGAACCAAAAGGAAGTTATAAAATTCAACCGACATGCCCAGAGGGAAACAGTCATCGAGCACCTCTGAAGTAGCTAACACGTCAAAACATTCGGTACCTGAAGAGTCTGGGTCTGAAACCTCGAAAAAAGTAAAAATAGATGTTTGT
Source organism: Rhimphoctona megacephalus (assembly GCA_963989365.1). Lineage (NCBI taxonomy): Eukaryota > Metazoa > Arthropoda > Insecta > Hymenoptera > Ichneumonidae > Rhimphoctona > Rhimphoctona megacephalus. The sequence goes on along the minus strand of OZ022418.1, from coordinate 8,438,463 downwards.
TGCATCACAATTTTATGCTTTGTACCATGGAAGAAATCCTAGGAATACAACAGCCAATCATCTTTGACGAGTCCATCGCGCATTATGAGGCTCATACATATCAACCATTTGCATCGGCAACCTTCAACAGCAACGACGAGATCCGCATCACCGTTTAGCATCAGGATTTATGCTTGCTACCAAGCAAAAGCTCATTGCATGTATATGGTAGATTGACAAAAGCCGATGGACAATCTGCCGTTACTGCAACAAATCTGGTCAACAATGCCATCTGCCACTTATTCGAGGAAATTCGTTACGAGCTCAATGCTGTGGAGATCGATCGAAGTTAAAATGTTGGTCTCACAACTCTCATGAAAAACTACATCTCTCAGAATCCTAGTCAGAAGTCTGTGATGGAAAATGCTGGCTGGATGAGCGATGAAGCAGCGTCGATAACCAATGATTCTGGTTACTTTGACATCTCCATACCTCTGAATATGCTACTGGGCTTTGTTGAGGACTATCGCAGAATTATCGCCAATGCCAGGCATGAGTTGATTTTGACTCGGACAAACACCGATACGAATGCTATTATACAGCGAGTTGGGGATGCTGCTGCAGCGGAGCAATTCAAAATTACTCTTTCAAAGATCGAATAGATGATACCATACGTCAGGGTTGCTGATCAACGCAAAATTCAACTCTTAAACTACATCGCCAAAGATACACCCATCCCTAATAGTTTTCGTGCGTGGGAATTGTACGAATACCCATTACTAGTAGCAACCACGAAACACGTTTGGGTTGTGAAAACCTCTACGCAACTCGAAAAACCCCGATATGTCGTTGTGGGATTCCAGACAGCGCGAAAAAACAGTGCTACTAAGAATGCTAGTCACTTCGATCATTGTAACATCAGAGATGTCAAACTCTTTCTCAACTCGCAGAGTTATCCCTATGGAAATTTGAATCTTGACATTAACCATAATCAGTACGCTCTACTCTACGACATGTATGTAAACTTCCAGGCTTTCTACTATAGTAAGGAGCCTGAACCGTTGATGAGCAAAGCCGACTTTTCGAAGTACGCGCCACTCGTTGTCATTAAATGTTCAAAACACAACGAGTCGTTGAAATCAGGACCAGTCGACATTCGATTAGAGTTCGAGTCAACAAATCCTTTTCCAGTTCAAACCTCGGCTTATTGCTTAATATTACATGATCGCATAATAGAATATAATGCAATCAGTGGAAATGTTAAGAAATTGGTATGAAAGTTAAGCGACAAGTCTATCTCTCACTCTGTAATATGTAAGTTTTTTCTGTACTCAATAATAAATACTCTATAGTAATAACTGCGACTCTCGATATGGAAACTACCCATCGTTGTAGACGTTGCCAAAAATTTCACCGCCACGAATCTCTCTGAAAAGTTGGTGTGAGCTGGGGATTGATAAATGAAAAAACCTTTTTCAGATATGATATTTTTTTTTGTTGTTTTTATTGAACACGCCGATCTTTCCATACATTATATGTGCACAATGAACTTTCACAAGATTGGCGTTCTTTAAACATTTTTTTTTCTCGCAACGATGGGTTTGGAATGAATTTAAACTCGATTTTGTTCCACCTTCCACCAAAATAATTCATGTACAGTTGTCGGTGATGTACTGCTTCCAACAACACCTCGAATTCCTGGTCCTGGTCAAAGGCCTTGACAAGTCTCGATGGTAGAAAAACCGTGAATTTACCCTTGATTTCGGCGATATAACGTTTTCCATATTTTGTTTGGACGGCCCGTATATCGTAGATTGGATAATCTTTCTGAATCTCGAGTTCGGACAGCTTCATCGTCGGTAAGAAGTTTTCCATCGTGCTGATTTAGTTGATTGAGACGAAAGCCATTTGTCACAATGATTTTTTTCAAGCGGCGAAGAACACGTCTGACTTGGAGCTCGTTTCGTAGTCGAATGACACACTTGTTCTCCTCTCAGCGATTATGTTTTGTATCCCCACTCTCAACAGGTCCAATCACGCTAAATGCGTCGTTCATTCAAATCGAACAGGTTCAAACATGTTTTTCCCGAGACTCCCTACAATTTCGGCGGTGAGGTATGGGGCCAGCGTTGTGATCTCCCATCGCTGATGCATTCCAATGTTTATCACATCGACGATATTGTAGAATCTCACGGTCACGTTTGTAATACTCTGGTAAACGATCCCACAGAATATCAATAAAATCACTATAATATTTTATAAGCAAAGCCTTGGGAATTGAATCAAGTTCGTTTTTTGTCAATTCCAAGGGATTCTTCATCGGGTGGATTGTATACATGCTTGCACATCTATCCATCTCAACGACGACTTATACACTGTTCTTGAAAATTCTGGAATATTCGATTATAAATCTTGGGGCGGAGCGCCTTTGATGAAATTCGACACCGTCGTTTGTCGCTAAATCTTCCGCACGTCCGACATAAACAAAATTCGTTGAAATTATTCCCTAAAGATCGTGCAATGGCCTTGCAAAGTTCTGATGCGTAAATTGCGCATGGCATTAATAATAATAATAATAATAATAATAATAATAATAATAATAATAATAATAATAATAATAATAATAATAATAACCTCAATAAATAGTAAATATCTACCATCCCACAAGATCGTGAAAAGTTCCTGTCGATACGTGTTTGATCATATTGTTTGTCGCTACGCACGTGCAGCTTAAACTTATTTGCGTCTCAATTCCTGGAATTCTGGATGTAAAAGCCAAGAACGAAGGCCTTTAACCTTGAAAGTTATAAACTTTTATAAGTATCGAATGTAAGAAGGGCGTATAAGCTATATCATGCACATGGTCCATACGTCCTTATCGCTACTGACTGCGAAAATATTCTTTGATTATAAATCTTGGGGCGGTGCGCCTTTGAAATTTGACACCATTGTTTGTCGGTAAATTTTTCACACATGCGGTGTAAATAAAATACGTTGGAATTATTCCCTAAAGATCGTGCAATGGCCTTGAAAAGTTCTGATGCGTAAATTGCGCGCGACATATTTATAATAATAATAATAATAACCCAATATCTGGTAAATATCTCCCATCTCACAAGATCGTGAAAAGTTCCTGTCGATACGTATTTGACCATGATGTTTGTCGCTACGCACGTGCAGCTTAAACTTATTTGCGTCTTAATTCCTGGAATTCTGGATGTAAAAGCCAGGAATGAAGGTCTTTGATCTTGAAAGTTATAAACTTTTATAAATATCGAATGTAAGAAGGGCGTATAAGCTATATTATGCACATAGTCCATACATCCTTACCGCTACCTGATGTGACCCGCATTACCCCCCACACCGTCGAATTTTAAGGTCTTGGGACCCCCATGCTAATATACGAACCCTCATACTCCCCCCCTCTCTCCCGTGACGTCATCGTAGAATGTTCGAGAACGTTCTAGAAGCTTCTCGAATGTTCTGACATTCATTACCCCCACTTTCATTCCGTGTATGTGCGAGCAACGTGCGTGTGTGTGCATGTGTGTCCGTGTGACACTAACACGCGTTGATCCAGAAGCCTCACTGTTTCTCTACTAATACAAAATTGAACACAATTAGAATTTTATATTGTTAGTACGCACTCAGAAAGGGCAAAAATCCTTCACTGTGCATCAAGAATGCAAAGCTGCATTCTTGATGCGTAGCGAGGCCAATAAAGATTGATTTACCAAATTTCAATAGTGCGTTGAAATTTGTATCATTCGCACTGAGCGAGAAAGGGCAAAGATCTCTCGTTTCGATCCTTCGCTGCGCATCAAGAATACAAAGTTGCATTCTTGATGCGCAGCGAGGGATATTTGCCTACCCTCGCTCAGCGCAAATGATACAAATTTCAAAGCACTATTGAAATTTGGTAAAAAAATCTTTATTGGCCTCGCTGCGCATCAAAAGTGCAAAACTGCATTCTTACGCTACATTCTTATTCATAGTTACGAAATGTCGATACCAAGAAAAAAAAATACATGAAAGAATTAATATTTAATCAAAAACAATAGGTTAGTGATGGAACTTTTTTTTGTATACAAGTAATTAGCAGGTCGAATTCACAACTTCGTTATCAAATGAGACATTCCAAATATAATACAAATAATAATAGAGTGGAACAAAGATGAAATGTGTGGACACTCGCAAGTTTTTGAAATGCTGCGAATGTACTTAGATTGATTTATCTTCATTTATTTCCAATCTTCGAATGGTGTTTGAAACGATACAATGGAAAAAAGTGAAGAGATCCACTACGGAAGTGAACAATGAGGCTATAAATTAAAAGTAAAAAAAACCATTACAATAATAAATTTGTCTTAGATGAAATTAATTTATTCTCATTTGCTTTTTGTTGTCGAATTTATTAATTTGTTTTCTAATGTAACGTTCGCTTGTTGTATACCAAAGATGCCAACTTCGTAATTGTAGCAAAATTTGTATCTTTAGTACGCACCACAGGATTTCAACGTTCATCGACGATTGCCGATTTATTTATTTAAGAATAAAACTTAAATCTCAATATACAATTGTAATTTACATCGTTGGTTGCCAATAAAGATTTTTTTTTACCAAATTTCAATAGTACGTTGAAATTTGTATCATTCGCACTGAGTGAGGGAGGGCAAAGATCTCTCGCTTCGATCCTTCGCTACGCATCAAGAATGCAAAGTGGCATTCTTTTGATATTCTATTGTTTTTGATAAAATATTAATTCTTTCATGTATTTTTTTTTTCTTGGTATCGACATCTCGTAACTATTTTCCACGGTGAAATTCCAAATATTGTTCCATTAATGTGAAAAGGAAAAAAGAAAGAAATTTTCAATATGTAGCACTGTGTTACTTACGTTTTTTGAAAATCCTCACTTTTTTCGTCAAACATTTCACTTGTACCTCGTCACACGTTGTCACCACAAATGATATACTGCCTCTCGATTAGAGGGGTAAGACCCGAAGAATTTTTTAGCACGCTTACGGAAAACTGCCTAACTATTGCTTTAGGACGTAGTGCGTGGCGCGCGTGTCGTGTGAAATGATATCGAATCGAAATTCGATTTACAAGGAACACTACTTTGGTGTCCGCTTCCGATTTTCTTGAAACTCCTATATCTGAAAGAGCATTGGAAACTAAGAAACACGTATTTTTTTTTATCGGCGGAAAAAGGGTTTTAAGGGGTGAAACCACCCTTCAAAATTAGACATATCAAGGGGTGGTTTTGCAGTTTCATCAACAAGCACTCAACTGATTTCGATAAAATAAAAACCAAAATATTTCTTATCCACGGCGATGAAAAGTCCACCACGCGAACGAAAAGAAAGTTAGGGGGTGAATCACCCCTGCATTTATATGTTTCTCACTCTACATTAAAAAGGGGTTAATATAATGGAATGGAAGCAGCTCTATTTCCATAAAAACATCAAAATAAAGCTCACATGTTTTCGTATTTTTGAAAAATAGCAACCTTAAGGGGGTGATCTACCTCTTATTTGAATTTTCCTATTGCCGTTGCCTTTTCCCTGTTTTATATGTTTTCGCGAATTCAAAATATCACAACAGCTCCGAATCAACGTTTTCTCATGTTGCGAAATTAATACAACACCCTGACAGGGTGAACCACCCCCTCTCGATTTTCCTCTTAATTCGCGATTTAAAATCCATCTATTTTGTTCAATCTGCTTCCCCTTCATCGACGTTACATATTTAATAGTTTTAAGTACGTATGCATATTTGCATTAACTTCAATAGGAACGGGGGAACTACTATTCTGATGATAACGGGAAAATTGTAATCTATGCGTAAACTAATAGGTATTGTGCTGATCTACAATTAGTGTCCCTACAAGACACTTTTATTAATCTTAAGAAAAACATAGAGGTGTAGAGATGTGATCACGGTGTTTGTACTAGATAAGAATGCTATCAAGTAGTCATGATCACCTGATATTTTTGGCATTCTAATACCCGCGGTATATAAAAAAAAATAGAGGCGTAAATATGTAATTACGGTGTTTTCACTAGATTAGAATGTTATTAAGTAGTCATGATCACCTGATGTTTTTGGCATTCTAATACCCGGGGTATTAGTCATGACGAATATTAGTCATCGCCTTTCAAAGCGCTCAAGTGAGGTTATATTAGACAAAACCGCTATCAGGTTTTGCAAGATAAATGAATATTTTTCTGTTCTGATACTTGCTTTAACGGGTTACCCCCACTTGCGACTTTGAAAAAATCGATTTTTTTTTATTGCATTTTTTTGAAGTATAAGTATCTGAGAATATGGCCTGAAAATTTCAAGTCGATCCGAACAAAATTGACTGAGATATGAGCGTTGAAAGAGAAGAATCCGTTGTGTAAACGACCGGCTAGTCTGCCGCCTGGCGCGCTCGACACTCTCTCCGGTTTCAGTCCATTGTTCTATGAAAAGGGTCGTATACCTGGCATTCACAACGTTCATATAATAGCCTGGAATTTGTAGAAACGAATTGTCGTTGCCTTTTATAGTTTAAATTCGTCAGTGTAGCTCGAAAGTTCGACTATATGAGACGTATTTATTTCCGCCGTTCGCAATATTATAAGCGCAGTTTTTATTTATTTTACATTTAAAAATGGATCGAAAAAAAGGAAGGGTATTTTTAACCTGAACCTGGCCGAATCGGAAACTGAAAGTTTCAGCACGTCTGCGAAGAAACTGAAAGATAATATTGATATGACTGTGAATCAAAATCCTAATATTGAATATCGCATTTTAAACTTTTGTGTTGTGTTTGCTGTTACTTCAAGTTTAGTGACATGCAAAACGTGTAATGGAAATATTAAATTTGAAACTGCAAATGCAAGAGGACTAGGCTTCAAAGTCGTTGTGAAATGTCTCATGTGCAGATAATTTGATACCATCTTCTCCTTTTGTGGCAGATTCGTATGAAATAAATCGTCGATTTATATTCACTATGCGAGTTCTCGGTATAGGAATGGCTGGAGTACAACAATTTTGCGGACTTATGGACATGCCAAGGTTTCTTACCGAGACTACACATTCAATAATTTTAAAAAGTATTTATGAGTCTGTGAAAACATGTGCAGATGTAATATTTAAAAAAGCCGTACGAGAAGAAATTGAATATACACCTAATGCAGCAGGCGATGCAACTTCTAAATTAACAGTTTCCGGAGATGGATCCTGGCGGAAGCGAGGATATACATCGTTGTTCGGAGTTACATCAGTCATAGGCTACTACAGTGGAAATGTACTTGATCTTGTGGTAAAAAGTGCGTTTTGTAAAATCTGTGAATCGTGGAAACATAAACTAAATGATGCGGAATACGAAGAATGGTACGAAACACACGAAGATAACTGCAGTGCAAATCACGAAGGCTCCTCGGGAAAAATGGAGGTGGACTCTATTATCGAAATCTTCAAGCGTTCAATAGCAAAATATAATGTCCTGTACCGTTACTATATTGGAGACGGAGATTCGAAGACATACACTGGGCTAGTAAATTCTCATCCTTATGACGACGTAGAAGTTATAAAAAAAGAATGCATCGGACACGTCCAAAAGCGTATGGGATCCCGCCTTCGTAATTTAGTAAAAAAAACAAAAGCTTGGTGGTAAAGGAAAGCTGATAGGAAATTTTATTGACAAGCTCACTGTGTACTGTAGACTTGCTATTCGACGCCATTCTGCTTCTGTTCACGATATGCATGAGGCAATATGGGCGACCTTCGATCATTACAGTTCAACCGATGCAAATCCACACCATAAGAGATGTCCAACCGGTGAAGAATCGTGGTGTTCATATCAACGAGCTCAGGCGAGAAACGAGGCTTTCCAACACGATTACAGACCACTTCCATCAAATGTATTGGATGCCATCAGACCTATATACAACGATCTGAGTAAAGAAACTTTACTCGAAAGATGCGTCGGTGGCTTCAATCAAAATAACAACGAAAGCTTCAATCAACTTATTTGGAAAATCAGCCCAAAAATCGTCCCGAGTGGAGCAATCGTTGTAAATTTAGCAGCTTATATTAGCGTTGGACTATTCAACGAAGGTTCAAAATCATTATTATTTTATTTGAACTCAATCGGAGTGAGCTGTGGACACAACGCGCACGAATACGCTGATAAAATGGACAAAGCACGGATTGCACTGGCAGAGAGACGTGCGGCCGAGAGCACTCGTGAAGGAAGAATGTTACGAAGGCAACACCAAATTTCCGTTTTGCAAGCGGCATCATCGGCGGAAGAACTTTTGTATGGACCCGGAATAGATGACTCTATGTAAGTTTACAAAAAAAATTATTTTCTTCGTGTAAACTGAAATTGAAACTTTAAACGCGTTTTTCTCGAAATGGCATTTCTGAAGTCGGTGACCAAGATTACTCGAACACTAATGAACCGATCTTCTTGAAATTTTGCAGGCTTATTTAATACATAAAAATGTAGTCTTTAATCGTTCGATTTTTTGTTTCGACAAAAAATGGCCGTTTTATAGCCAAAAAACGGCCGTTTTTTTTCGTTAAAATCGAACCATTAACTTTGACTGTCCGCCATTTTATGAAAAATGAATATTTTTTTAAATCCTGCGATTAAAGACTAGTTTATACTTATATTTGACTAAAACCATCCACATTTTTTGTTTCAGATGATCCACTTCGCCGCAATGTTGGTCACCGCAAACCGTACAAATAAAAACATTATTTCATTGACGGCCATTTGCCACTTAACAATGTAATATTTTTCAATAAAAAATTACTGAAAGTTCTTCAAGATGTGTTCTTTAAGATGATATAGTGATCGATTAAAAAAGTTTTGTAGTTTTCTTTAAAAAAATTCATGAAAACGGCCTTTTTTTGTAGGCTACAAGTGGGGGTAACCCCTTAAAAGACGGTTACCATTCGCATTGTACTAGTACATATTTAAGCGAGCTTCGAATTGTGTTTCCTTTTCTGTACTCTCGGTGTGCTGTGCGTAACATTTTTACCAGCATGAAAGTTAATCCAATCAACATTATTAAACTGTTAGTGACTACATTGGAGACTATGAATATTGCACAAACTCAAGATGAAGAAAAATTTTCAAAATTTTTTAATTGATTCTATGCAAAATTACAATGGAGTTGAGATGATACAGGAAGAGGCTCTAGATTTTCAAGAACCGTTTAAAAAGTGTGATGCAAATGATGTTGAAGATACCATATGGAAAAAAAATGATGAAGATATCGATTCCGACGCTTGTTCGAGTGACGATGAGCTGAGGCTATGATTACAAAAAAAAAGTTGTGGAATACTGGAGATCTGGTAAAAAGAAAAAATTACAGTATCGATACCGTCAAGCAAAAATACAAATCTGTCAAATCCACGCACCAGTTACGACGCTGGGTACATCAACTGAACACAGGTAGTACTTATAAAGAAAAACTAGCTCGAATTTCTGAATATACATTGCGGAATATAAAAATGATATTGACCTTCAAAAGTGGGCTCTACTGGCACAGAAAGAAATAGGCGATGAAGATATATGATTTAGAGCCTCTAATAAATGGCTATGGAAATTGAAGAAATTGCATGACATTGTTTCTAGAAAAACAAATAAATTTGTAACGAGAAAAACTGTGGAGGAACAAGCGTTTCTACAGAAAAATTCTTCTTGATCAATTGTCAATATGTGTTTAAGGTCGTATTAAAAATATGCTTGTACATAGGCGAAAAAAATCGCTATTTATGGAACTTATTCAAACATAACAATTGCAATCGTAGCGAATAAGAAGTAGCTTTTCCCGCTCCCCCTCCCCCCGTCCCGATTGAGGTTAACACAAATATGCATACATGCTTAAAACCATTAAATTCGTAACGTCGATGAAGGGGAAGCAGATTGAACAAAATAGATGGAGAAATTTTCACATCGCGAATAAAGAGGAAAATCGAAAGGGGGTGGTTCACCCTGTCAGGGTGTTGTATTAATTTCGCAATATGAGAAAACGTTGATTCGGAGCTGTTATGATATTTTGAATCCGCAAAATCATATAAAACAGGGAAAAGCCAACGGCAATAAGAAAATTCAAATAAGGGGTAGTTCACCCCTTAAGGTTGCTATTTTTCAAAAACACGAAAAGATGTGAACTTTACGTTGATGTTTTTATGGAAATGGAACCCCTTCCATTCCATTATATTCACCCTCTTTAATATGGGATGAGAAACAGATAAATGCAGGAGTGATTCACCCCCTAACATTTTTTTTCGTTCGCGTGGTGGACTTTTCATCGCCGTGGATAAGAAACATTTTGATTTTTGTTTTATCGAAATCGGTTGAGTGCTTGTTGATGAAACTGCAAAACCACCCCTTGATATGTCTAATTTTGAAGGATGGTTTCACCCCTTAAAACCCTTTTTCCGCCGATAAAAAAAAAAATACGTGTTTCTTAGTTTCCAATGCTCTTTCAGATATAGGAGTTTCAAGAAAATCGGAAGCGGACACCAAAGTAGTGTTCCTTGTTAGCTGCCGTTTAATGATATCAAGACTAATGAATGTCATTACAAAGGGAAAAATATTTAGAAACGTACAGTGATACATGTATTCTATTGAATGGCAGAAACGGGGCCTACCACATGTACACATTCTTATATGGCTGAAAAAAAAGCAGCGTCCAAATAAAATAGATAACATAATAAGCGTCGAGATTGCAGATCCTGGACAAAAGAAGTATTTACACGATACCATAGTTAGAAACATGGTCCATGGTCCCTGTGGAGCACGCAACGTAGCATCGCCTTGCATGAAAAATGGGAAATGTACAAAAAAATATCCCAGAGAGCTAATAAAAGAAACAGTTCACAATGACAAAGGCTACCCGTTATACAGACGCAGAGCACCCGAAGATGGTGGTATAAGTATCACGATTCGGAGTCGTAGTGGAGCGTTGGAAACTTTGGACAATAAGCTGAGTTGTACCAAATTCAGCCATTATATGTAAAATGTATAATGCCCACATCAATGTGGAAGCTTGCAGCTCTGTTCGTGCGATAAAGTATATTTGTACAGGGTGTCCAATAGGAAGTTGCTGAAACTAATCAGCTGTCAATTCAAAACACGTGCACAGAATCAGAAAAGCCAAATTGCTTTAAATAGAAGAAACTCTGCAGTTTTAAACGAACATAAATACAACCCAGTCAAATATTTTTTATGTCAATTTATTACATCTTATAAAAATAACGAAAAAGTACAGTGATTAATGATAGATATTTTCGAAGTGCGAACCCTTAGATTGTGCACAAAAATCAATTCTCTTTTGAAAACTGTGAAAAACTGTGTCCAACATATCGTTCGTAATGCCGCGAACCACTTCCTAGATGGCCGCGATCAGTTCTTCTACTGTGCTGGGGTTTTTAGCGTAACAATGATCTTTAATGTAACCCCATAAGAAAAAATCACAAGGGTTCAGGTCCGGTGAGTACGGAGGCCATTCTAGTCCGCCCTGAGCAAATTTAGGGTACCCCAGACCGATTACTCGAGTCCCATATACGCGATGAATAGCTTCAAACACCTCATGAGTCCGGTGCGGCGTCGCTCCATCTTGCATGAAGTAAAAATTTTTAACCAGTCCCCTCTTTTTTGCATAAGGGAAGAATTTCGTTTCCAAAAGCTGTTTGTAACTCTCTCCTGTTACCGTAGATTCCAAGAATTGCAAATAAATTCCTTTTACTGAAATCGCTGCCCATGCCGTTACTTTCTGTGGATTAAGGACTTCGCTAGCGATATGTTGGGATTTTCCGTTCCCCAAAACCGGTAATTTTGCTTGTTTACGTACCCATTGATCCAAAAATATGCTTCATCGGAATAAATAATAATTTTCTCATTAAGTTCTTCGGCTTCAAACATTCCCGTAATAGTGTTACAAAATGCGATGCGTTTCGTCATGGCATGTTCAGTTAACAATTGATGAGTGCTTATTTTATAAGGATGAAACTTTAAAAAATATTTCAAAATGTTGTGTAATGATGATTTGGTTATTTTTAATGCTTGAGCAGCTTTCCGAATCGAATCATTTGGATTTTGTTTGAAATAATTCTCAACTTCGTTGATCTTTTCTGGTGTAGTCACCATAACAGATGGACCCGGCAACTCGTGTCTACGGTCCTGGAGTATACCATACTCCACAAATTTATCGATTATCCTACAAAAATTAATTAACGTAAAATTACTTCAATGCAGTTTAATTGAATTGAAACACAAGTTGTGTGATAAATGAATATGAATAAATATTAAATTCTTACCTTTTCAGAGTGTTTTCGCTGGCAACTCTATGAGTTCCAAACTTAGTACGAAACCCTCTATACGCATTACTATAAATTTTTCCCCTCGAGAAGAAGCACTCAATAAGATATACTTTTTCCTCCGTGGTGAGCTCACTCATTTTGACGCGCGCGTACATGCTTCAACCACGGCTGGAATAAAACTGCGGGGCCTCAGGTATGCGTCTTAGAAAAAGGGACCCTTATTGAATTCATGAAGGGAAGAGACATTTATTTAGTTTTAGCAACTTCCTATTGGACACCCTGTAATATTTATTGATTACGAATTATTTCTTATGAGCAATAGATAAAAAAAATTGGTGAAGTACTTATGAAATTTTTTTTTCTCAAATCAAATATCTTTTCGCTCAAAATTATTTCGCATCGCCTGATTCTGTTTTGGGTTGCAAGTGCAAATAGAATTTTCATGTAATTAAGGTCTCTACCACTCTAGGGTGGTTTAAAATCATATATAAATCAAACCTAGGGTTGTATCGTACACCATTCTCTCAGTTATATAAAAAATGAAGAGAATGGTTTCCAAATAAACTTTATTATTGCATGCAAGAAACATTTTATGGTAAAAGAGAAGAGGCACTGTTTTCGACTCCGTTTTAGAGTTTACATTCGAAAAAATGAATTGTTGGGGCTAGAGTTAATAAAAAAAAAATTATTTATTAAGGTACTGTTCAAATGTTTATTTATTAAATTACACTTTATTTGTTCACTATCACTCTTCTATCTATATATATAAAAGTTACTTTAACCAAAACTGAAACTGACCGTGATCTTTATACCGCACGACTGTTCAAATATATCAAATATTCACCGAATACGAGTTAATCATACATCATTCTCTTAGTTATCAAAAAAAAAGCAAAGAGAATGGTTTCTAAATAAACTTTATTATTGTATTCAAGGAACATTTTATGGTAAAAGAGGAGAGGCACCGTTTTCGACTCCGTTCTAGAGTTTACGTTCGGAAAAATGGATTGTTGGGGCTAGGGTTAATAAAAGAAATTATTTATTTAGGCACTGTTCAAAAGTTTATTTATTGATTTAAACTTTATTTTTGCACTATCACTCTTCTACCGATAATATAATAAAAGTCACTTTAATTAAAAGTTGAAACTGACCGCGATCTTTATAACCTTACAACAAAGATATTAAATGTTCACCGAATACGCGTTTAAAGTCCTGATCTCGATTATGTCTAACCAAAAATCAAATTATCTGCTTTTACACCCGCGATTTTTATAACCTTACTTTTTAACCCCACAACTGTCACTCGTATAACCGCGATCTTTTTTCTAAACTCAAAGCTGTCACTCTTACTTATACATCCTGAAGAAAAGTCAACGGCTGTCGCATCAAAGAACACAGTCTCGCATATCACCAGAAAATTTCTAGTTATAACCAGGGTTGCGAAATTTGTAACGAAAAAGTAATGCATTATTCATTACTTTTTTCATGGGCTATGAAAAATTGTTACATTACACATTACATTGTAATGGGTAATGAAAAATTTTTACACTACTCATTACATTGCAATAGGCAATAAAAAATTTTTAAATTACACATTACATTGTAATGGGTAATAAAAAATTTTTACATTACACATTGCATTGTAATGGGTAATGAAACATTTTTACATCACACATTACGTTGTAGTGGGTAATGAAAAAATTTTACATTGCACATTACATTGTAATGGGTAACGAAAAATTTTAACATTACACATTACATTGTAATGGGTAACGAAACATTTTCACGTTACACATTACATTGTAATGGGTAATGCAAAATTTTTACACTACTCATTACATTGCAATAGGTAATAAAAAAATTTTAAATTACACATTACATTGTAATGGGTAATGAAACATTTTTACATCACACATTACATTGTAGTGGGTAATGAAAAAATTTTACATTGCACATTACACTGTAATGGGTAACGAAAAATTTTAACATTCCACATTATATAGTAATGGGTAATGAAAAATTTTTACATTACACATTACATTGTAATAGGAAATGAAAAATTTTTACATTACACATTACATTGTAATGGGTAATGAAAAATTTTTACATTACACAATACATTGTAATGAGTAATGGAATTCTTTTACATTGCAACTTCTAATGTAGTGAGTAATGGAATTTTTTTACATTAGAAAATGTAAAGCTATGAGTAATGGGATTTTTTTACATTACTCATTACATTATATGTTAATATATAATTTCGATAGTAGTAACCCAGAGCTACTCAGCTACCACGATCGGGTCCATATGACCCAGTAGTAGTAACCACGCGTTACTCGGCTGCCAGTAGAGGTAGCGGTGTTTACCCTGGGTCCAACTGACCCAATTTTAGTAAGCACGCGTTACTTGGCTACCAGTAGGTGTAGCGCTGTTCACCCTGGGTCAAACTGACTCGATGGTAGCAACCGCGCGTTGATTGGATACCAGCAGGTGTAGCGGTATTTACCCTAGGTCAAACTGACCCAATGGACGTAACCACGTGTTACTCGGCTACCAGTAGGGGTAGCAATGTTTGCCCGGGTCAAACTGACCCAATGGCAGTAACCGCGCGTTACTCGGCTACCAAAATGTGTAGCAGTGTTTACCATGGGTCAAACTGACCCAATGGTAGTAACCGTGCATTTCTCGTCTACCAGTAGAGGTAGCAGTGTGTGTCCCGGGTCAAACTGATCCAATGGTAATAACCGCGTGTCGCTCGGATACCAGTAGGGATAGCGGTGTTTACCCTAGGTCAAAGTGATCCAATCACTAGGTCAAAGTGATCCAATCACTATGGGTAGCAGTGTTTGCCCTGGGTCAAACTGATCTAATGGTAGTAACCGCGCGTTGCTCGTCTATCAGTAGGGGTAGCGGTGTTTACCCTGGGTCAAACTGACCTAATGGTAGTAACCACGTGTTACTCGGCTACTAGTAGGAGTAGCAGTGTTTGCCCCGGTTCAAACTGATCCAATGGTAGTAAGCGCGTTGCTCGCCTACCAAAAAGGGTAGCAGTGTTTGCCGCGGGTCAACCTGGCCCAATGGTAGTAACCGCGCATTTCTCGCCTACCAGTAGGAGTAGCGATGTTTACCCTCGGTCAAACTAACCCAATGGTAGTAACTACGTGTTACTGGGCTACCAGTAGGCCTAGCAGTATTTGCCCTGGTTCAAACTGATCCAATGGTAGTAACCGTGCGTTTCTCGTCTACCAGTAGGGGTAGCAATGTATACTCCGAGTCAAACTGACCCAATGGTAGTAACCGCCCGTTGCTCGTCTACCAAAAGGGGTAGCAGTGTTTGCCGTGGGTCAAACTGACCCAATGGTACTAACCGCGCATTTCTCGCCTACCAGTAGGAGTTGCGATGTTTACCCTTGGTCAAACTAACTCAATGGTAGTAACTATGTGTTACTGCGCTACCAGTAGGCCTAGCAGTATTTGCCCTCGTTCAAACTGATCCAATGGTAGTAACCGTGCGTTTCTCATCTACCAGTAGGGGTAGCAATGTTTACCCCGAGTCAAACTGACCCAGCGATAGTAACCGCCCGTTCCTCGATTACCAAAACGGGTAGCGGTGTTTTCCCTGGGTCAAATTGACCCAATGGTAATAATCGCGCGTTTCTCGCCTACCAGTAGGGGTAGCGGTGTTTACCCTGGGTCATACTGGCCCAATGGTAGTAACCGCGGGTTACTCGGCTACCATCAGCGGTAGCGGTGTTTTTTTCTTTCTATTAAAATTTTATGTAAACACACTTTCGAAGCTCTATATATAGGCTGATAGAGGGTGGAAAATGTAAGAATTTCAATTCGCTTTAGTTTCCGTTTCAGGCAGATCTATACAGTCCAGTAGTAATGATTTTTCTATCAGTTCGCATACCTAATTAACAACTAGTTGCATTGTATTTTACCTATTTCGCCTCATTTTCATTTCATTTGCGCGATTGGCCTGAAGTTTATGTAGTAAAATTATTCAAGTTTTGACATAAATGTTTTCAATAAACACAGTAATTCCGGGATATCGATATTTAAATGTCACGTCTACAATATATATTTGAAAAATTATTTATCTTTTTTCTTTCCAGATAAATATTTTCGGACTTTTGGCCTTTGGCCTTTTCATTTTTTTTTGCTTTTGATCGAATCACCTTCAGAGAAGCTCACTTTTACCATTTTTCTTTGAAAACTCTCGTATTCTCTGTACTGCCTGTCTTCGACTGTAGCACAGACATTTTTCACATTCTCGCACGCTTGGCCGCTTGGTATCGGCTGCTGAATGATTATTATCATGGGTATAGTGCGTTATTGCTGCCAGAAAAGTCACCAGAACTCGCCGGATGTCGCTGGAGAAGCCAAATGAGAATGAGAGATACATGTAGTGAGGTTAACGCGCAAATTCGGTGCGCAGAAATAAACGATCTAAAACGTTACATTCATTATATACAGACAAATTATTGGTAATTGAGGAACCAAACTTTTGATCAATTATCTGAGATTCTTTACAAATATGTGGCAAAATTTGCCTATAGCTTTAATGCGTCGAGAAAATGGCAAAAATGTTCTGTTTTGTTTTTAAATTATATGAAAGATAAAATAATGAAGCGGCAGAAATTTTCAAATCTGCCATGCCTGCGGACGTCTCCTAGAGGGCAATCGTGTGATATTTTTAAATTGGAACTTGAAATTTTGTAAACGTTATGATATGCTCGAAATTCAACAGTTGATTGAAAGTGAACGGGGTCTCAATGTTTTTTTGGGTTACGACAAATTGCGAGAAACCCAAAGATAGGAACGACTCAAATAAGGATACAACACAGCTTTTTATTTCTAGAATTTCTAAGCCCAATTTTGTTGTGAAGTCTGTATGCGTTCTGTAATGCAAATAATGTAAAAAGAATATTGATTCACTTTTTTCATAACTTGCAGCTCCCGAACGTCGCGCCACGTTCCGGTCACATAATTTTTCGATAGGTCATTTCACGTCTCCGGGACGGTCAGAAGACGGTCAAATGACCAACCATGTGACCGCTTCATATCACTAGTTATACGATGTTGTCTAATGAAAGGAGAACAACGTGTAACTATACGTTTTCTTTAAATATTAAGTCTCTCCGAAAGAAACGTGTAGCAGCATTTTTACGGAACACTAGACTGATAGATCACCTTAAAGTGTGCAAAAACAGAGAGAACGACTCGTGCACGTCATTTGATTTTACTGGAAGTAGAAAAACCAAAAGGCTGATCATATTTTTCCTATACAAATACCATATTCCCTGCAAAAAATTTTTTTATTAAAATTTATTTGGCAGCTTTTTTCTTCATGTTTTTCTTCTTTCTTTTTGTATTTGTCGAACTATAATTCCAATGTGAAGCAAATTCTTTCTGGTAGTATTGAAACTACATTCATTCACATTTCTCTTTATACAAGAACAAATTTACTGGTATCAACGTCATCACGTAGTTGAAAAAAATATTCGTTCAAGGTTTCCAGATAGGAACCTCCCATACCTACATATCAATCCTCGACACTTAAGGGTATGGACCAGTCACCTAACGCACTTCGAATTTTCGAAGTTGGACTCTTTCTATAATTATTATCGTATAAAATAGTAATTATAAAGAAGCTCTATAATTTATGGAACTATTACCTTGTGTCCGTGACTACTAAAAAAATCTGAAATTACAACTAGGCTAAAGAAAATGTACAATATTTATGAGCAATTCGTGACCCGAGGCAAACACCGCTATCCCTACTAGTAGCCGAGCAACGAGCGATTACTACCATTGAGTAATTCGATCCGAGTCAAACACCACTATCCCTACTGGTAGGGCAGAAATGCTTGGTTACTACCATTGGGTCAGTTTGACCCAGGGCAAACACCGCTACCCCTGCTGGTTGCCGAGTAACGCGCAATTACTACTATTGGGTCAGTTTGACCCGAGACAAACACCGCTACCCCTTTTGCTAAGCAAGGAACGCGCAGTTACTGCCATTGGGTCAGTTTGACTCAGAGCCAACACTGCTACCTCTTCTGGTAGCCGAGTAACTCGCGATACTACCATTGGGTCAGTTTGACCCGGGACAAATACCGCTACCCCTTTTGGGAAGCAAGGAACGCGCGGTTACTACCATTGGGTCAGTTTGACCCGGGGCAAACACCGCTACCTCTGCTAGTAGAGCAGAAACGTCCGGTTACTACATTTGGGTCAGTTTGACCCAGGGCAAACACCGCTACCCCTTTTGGTAGCCCAGTAACGCGTGGTTACTACCATTGGTTCAGTTTGACCCGGGACAAACGCCGCTACCCCTTTTGGTAGCCCAGTAACGCGTTGTTACTACCATTGGATCAATTTGACCCAGGGCGAACACCGCTACCCCTTTTGGTAGCTGAGTAACGGGCGAATACTTCTATTGGGTCAGTTTGACCCGGGACAAACATCGCTACTCCTTTTGGTAAGCAAGGAACGCGCGGTTACTACCGTTAGGTCAGTTTGACCCGGGGCAAACATCTACTGGTAGCGCAGAAACGTGTGGTTACTACCATTGGGTCAGGTTAACCCAGGGCAAACACCGCTACCCCTTCTGGTAGCCGAGTAACGCGTGATTACTTCTATTGAGTCAGTTTGACTCGGGACAAATACCGCTACCCCTGCTGATAGCCGAGTAACACGTGGTTACTACCATTGGGTCATGATGACCCAATCGTGGTAGCTGAGTAGTTCTGGGTTACTACTATTGAAATTATCAGCTGTTGAAATACATTTAGTAATGGCGAATTTTTCCATTACCCACTACCATTACAATGTAATGAGTAATGTAAAAAATTCCCAATACTCATTACATTACATTTTGTAATGTAAAAAAATTTCGTTACTCACTGCATTACAATTTGTAATGTAAAAATTTTCACTTTACACATTACATTGTAATGGACAATAAAACATTTTTACATTACATATTACATTGTAATGGGTAATGGAAAATTTTTACATTACACATTACATTGTAATGGGTAATGAAAAATTTTTACATTACACATTACATTGTAATGGGTAATGAAAATTTTTTATATTATACATTACATTGTAATGGGTAATGAAATTTTTGTATCTTACACATTACATTGTAATGGGTAATGGAAAATTTTTACATTACACATTACATCGTAATGGGGAATGAAAAATTTTTACATTACACATTACATTGTAATGGGGAATGGAAAATTTTTACATTACACATTACATTGTAATGCGTAATGATAAATTTTCATATTACACATTACATTGTAATCGGTAATGAAAAATTTTTACATTACATATTACACGTTAATGGGTAATGAAAAATTTTTACATTACATATTACATGTTAATGGGTAATGAAAAATTTTTACATTACATATTACGTGTTAATGGGTAATGAAAAACTTTTACATTACAAAATGTAATATAATGAGTAATGAAAATGCTAATGTTTTACAAAAAGTAATGCATTACTTGCAACCCTGGTTAGAATAACTAGTGTCACTAGATAGCAACCGCTAAACGTCAAAAAATTTGTGCAAAAAATGCCACCATTTTTGATGATTTGGAAGGATGAAATATTAATATTTCCAATATACGTTAGGCTACAGAGTTCTAAATAGTCACGATCGAAAGAAAAAAAAAATAAAATATACGTGAACTAGCAACATCTTTTAAAATGTTGTAATTAATTAAATATCGTCGAAACAATTTTCGAAAACCATTCGAAACCGCTCTGCTTGCTGTAAAGACTCTAGTAGCGACTCGTCTTTGCCATCTTATAGTATACGTAAATGTACTTGTCTCGAGTCGCTACCGCGACTCTAGATTTCACATCCACGATCTTTATAACCTTTTTCAACTCACAGCTGTCACGGTTATTACATGATATGAAAAACACTTATTAGTTCTCGCACTAATACTCTTTATCTATTACTAACCAAAATCAATACTGAAAATAATGTCCGTCAGCTTTCACATCCGCGATCTTTATAACCTTATTTTTTTAACCTCACAACTGTCACTATTAATATAGAATTTCACATCCGCGATCTTTATAACCCTTTTGAAATCACACCTGTTCACTGTTATTATATGAAGAAAAGTCAATCGGCTGTCACATCGACGAGCACAGTCTCACATATCACCAGATTTATAGTTACAACTAGTGTCATTAGACAGCGACCGCAAAACGTCAAAAAATGTGTGCGAAAAACGCATCATTTTTTTGATGATTCGGAAGAATGAAATATTAATATTTCCAATATGCATTAGGCTACAGAGTTCTAAATAGTCACAATCGAAAGAAAAAAAAATAAAAAATACGTGAACCCGCAACATTTTTCAAAACGCTGTAATTCTTTAAATATCGCCGAAATCATTTTCAAAAACTGTTCGAAACCACTCTACTTACTGTAAAGACTCTAGTAGCGACTCATCATCTTCGACATTATAGTATAATAAATCTCTCGAGTCGCTACGATGACTCTAGATAGCCCCTTAAGAGTCACGGTAGCGACTCGAGACAAGTACATTTACGAAGAGAGTCGCACAAGATACTTTTACCAGAAGGACCGTGATTCTACTTGTTCTCGAAAATTGTTTCTTTAATATAAACTAAATTACAGAATTTCGGAGGTTTATTTAAGGGGTTATATACAGTTGGAAGGCCAAAAAAACTCGTTTTTTTACGAATTTTTTCCGGATAGGGATTTCATTTGACGAGGAAAAGCATAAGGAAGTAAATGGAGTGTCATCTTTTAACTCTTTATCGCAATTTTTTATTTAACAAAATATTGCTTCAGATAGCTCCTGTGATTGATCTCCTGTAGGTCCTCTAAAAAAAGGCGTCTTGCGGTGAGCATGAAATCTCCCGTTTGGATCAGCTGAAATTAAAAAACCAAAGAGATTTGTTTAGTGGACAGATAAATGCTGGGATTGGACGAAGGAATAGTTGGAATTTCCAATTTTGATGAAATGACGGCTCCTCAAAGACGAAATTTCAATTTTTAACCGAATTTTGGTCGTTCAATGGTTCAAAAAAAATAGAAATAATTTTCGGAAATCTTACTCCTTCGTCCAATCCCAGTAGAATATATGTGAGAAAGTTGTGTTAAAATTGCAGACCGATCGGTTGAGCCATCTTTGAGAAATCGTGCTCACCGGCTTTGAAAACATCGTTTCGAGATAAACGCGTTCAAAGTTTCATAAGTGGTGAACACATGGATAAAAATTTTTTTTTACAACTTACAAGAAGTCATCTATTCCAGGGCCATAAGAAGTTCCCTCTGCATCATCAGCAGCTTCCAAATTGTCGAATTGCAATCGTCGGCGAATCATTCTTCCTTCGCGCGTGCGCTCATGCGCTCTTAAAATAGAGATCGCGACGCGCTCTGCATCCTGTTTTTCGGCATAGGCATGGGCATTGGGCCCAATCGATAGACCCAGTGCACTCATATAATATAATAGTGATGCCGTACCTTCATTAAAGGTGCCGGCTGCCATGTGAGCTGCTATTTCCACTATTTTTGAACCACTAGGAATTATTTTCGGTGTGATTTTCCAAATCAACTGATTATAGCTTTCGTTGTTATTTTGTGTGAAACCACCAACACATCTTTCAAGCAACTTTTCATTGCTCAGATCCGTGTAGATCGGAAACAGAGCGTCAGCAACATCTTGTGGAAATGGAGAATAATCGTGTTTATAATCCGATAATTTATTCGAAGCTCGCGCTCGCTGCCAACAACGCCATGACTCAGTTCCGACCGGGCATCTTTCGTGTTGAGGATTTTCATCTGTTGAACAATAATGGTAATATGTTGCCCATATTGCATTATACATATTGTCAACGGAATCACAGTGCCTCCTGATTGCCAAGCCATAATAAACAGTCAATTTATCGATCAGTTTGGCCGTGAGCTTTCCTTTTCCACCAAGTACTTTTTTTTGCATTTTTTTCCCACTTTTATTTACAGTCATCTCGGTATTTTTTTTGACACAGTCTCGGAGTCGTGAACCCATTCTTTTTTGAACGTGTCCAATACATTCTTTTTTTACCACTTCGTTGTTTCCGTAAGGCACAGCTTTCAAAATCCCCGAGTAGGTTTTCGAGTCACCGTCGCCGATGTAATTTTTGTATTGGACGTTAAATTTTTCCATTGAACGCTTGAACATTTCTACGACCGCATCGACTTCCATTTTTCTTGAAGAACCGTTATGATTCGCAGCACAAACATCTTTGTGATCGTCATACCATTCGTTGTACTCTTCAGTGTCGATTTTTTTTTCCAAACCTCGCATTGTTTGCAGTACGAACTTTTCACGACGATATCGATAATTTTCCCCGTATAATAACCGATTAGTGATGTTACTCCGTATAATTAAGTAAACCCTCGTTTTTTCCAGGTTCCATCGCCAGATATTGTCAATTCTTCACAGTTTCCATCGCCTCGATTTTGAGCAGACGCTTCTTTTTCTTCAGCACAAGCTTTTTCGAAAAGTTTTTCGGTGGCCATTTGCGTGCATGAATGAATATTTTTGACGATCAAATCGTACGTAGCTTGCATCACAAAAGGTGGCATGTCCATCAATCCACAAAATTTCGCTGCACCTTTCAATCCTATTCCGAGAGTTCTCATCACAAATAAAAATCGTCTGTTTATCGCGTAAGAATGTTTGATGAAAGGACAAGAGTTTATGGCTCGAGGATCGCACTTATCACACAGAATGACGATTTTAAAACCGAGTCGTCGTTGTGCAGCCGTTTGAAATTGCACTTTTCCTTTGCAAGTTTTACACTGGACGTATTCACTTATCGCTGCGAAGACCGTTATAAAATTGAAAATGCGATATTCAATGGAGGAATCACGAGGAACTAAGATCTCCTTCTGATTTTTCAATTTTTTCGCGGATGTACTGAAGCTACTTTCATCGGCCTCGACTGTTTTTGGATTGTATGATTGTTTTCGCTTTTTCCCTCTTGAAATTTGCGTCTTGTCGGATAGTCTCCGTTGTCTGGTACACTTGTAAGGCATTTTTATTCGCAAAACTACGAAAACGGAGTAAAATTTGAACGCGCGACTTTACACTGTGGCAGAGCTGGTTCGACTGACAAAATTCCTTTCTTCGGTATAAGAAATGACCACGCTTAGCTCTCGCATATACCATGTATGCAAAAACAATGAAAAGGGTCACCTCAGGCACGCGGGCCACAACAACCGCTGCCGCTCGGGCCGTTCGGAGCGCGCTTACTTTGTAATGCTCCAAGCGTCCTTTCAAGTACGCATGTATCTCTACGAATATTTGCCGTATCGCTTTGAAAATTTCAGAGAATCTATTTGAATATATGTAGACTCCAAAAATGCAACAAAAAAAATCGATTTTTTGAAATTTGAAATTAATCATAAAATAGCATATAACTCCGACATTACTTGCTGGATTAATTTGAAATTTTCAGAGAATGTACTCAAATGTATGTACATTCTGAAAATACCATAAAAAAAAATCGATTTTCTGAAATTTCCAACTGTATATAACCCCTTAATAAAATGGAAAGACAACAACTTTGGAGTATCATCGATTCATTTCAAGATGTTTACTATTTGCCCGGTGACAAATTGCCCTGCACCAATCTGATACAACACGCAATCGAAACAACAGATAACCTACCTGTAAATGTTAGGCAGTATCGATACCCACCCGCACTTCATGAAGAAATTGAACGACAAATCAAAGAAATGCTAGAAAAGGAAATTATTCAAGAGTCAAAATCACCCTACAACTCACCGTTATGGGTGGTACCTAAGAAAATTGACGCCTCCGGAAAAATAAAATGGAGAATAGTAGTAAACTATCGGAAACTGAATGAAAAAACGGGTCAGGATGCATACCCTATACCAAATATATCAGAAATTCTATACCAATTGGGAAACGCTCGTTACTTCTCTGCATTCGATTTGGCGAGTGGTTTCCACCAAATTCCTATGAAGAAAGAAGATCGAGAAAAAACAGCCTTTAGTACTCCGCGAGGACATTGCGAATATTTACGGATGGGCTTTGGTTTAAAGAACGCGCCTGTAGAGTTTCAAAGAATGATGGACAGAGCCTTAAGAGGTCTAATCGGAAGGATCCTCTTCGTTTATTTAGACGACGTAATAATATATGGCAAAACATTGGAGGAACACAATGCGAATTTAAGCACGTTTTTGCAGAGTCTTCGCGAAACTAATCTGAAATTACAACGGGATCAATGTGAATATCTGAAGCCAGAATTACAGTATTTGGGTCATATTATTACTGAAGAAGGTATTAAACCAAACCCGGAAAAATGCAGAACCATTGTGGAATTTGGACGACCAGAAAACATAAAAAAATTACGAGAATTACTAGGTTTAACGGGTTATTACAGAAAATTTATTCAACACTATAGTGTTAAAACAAAACCTCTAACCAAATTATTGCAAAAAGGCGTTGCCTTTGCTTGAGAAAATGACCAAGAGGAAGCTTTCAATATTTTGAAAAAGGAATTGTGCGAAGAGCCTCTTTTAATATATCCTGATTTTTCGAAGGATTTCACATTGACTTGCAATGCATCTGGTATAGGGATAGGTGGTGTATTGTCCCAAATAAAGAATGGCAAAGATCATCCGGTATCCTACGCAAGCCAAAGTTTGAATAAAACAGAAAAGAATTACTCAGTTACGGAAAAAGAGCTATTGGCTATAGTATGATGCGTGAAACATTTTCATCCGTATCTGTTCGGACGAAAATTCGATATCGTAACAGATCATCAACCACTTGTTTGGCTGATAAAATTAAAATACCCGCACTCACGTTTAGCTAGATGGAAAATAATTCTCCCGGAATATCTATTCGAAATAGAGTATAAAAAGGGCACTCTTAACATGAACGCTGACGCGCTGTCGAGAAACTCCGTTCTGGTATATCATCGCTTGAACGCAGACGATTTAATAGAAGAAGGTGACTGCGAAGACCTGACACCTGAAGAAGGTGACTATGAAGAACCGACACCAGGGGAAGAGATCAGAAAAAGGAAACGAAGAAACAAATCAGAATTATGCCGGAAAAAGGGATGTTATGGCAGTCAAGATGAAGAAGAATCGATAGAGCAATCAGAAGAACACAGAGAAATCGAACAACAGCAAGAAAACATAGAAAAAAATCTATATGAAGAAACAGAACAACAGGTTGAAGAAATAGAACAAAATCTACATGAAGAATCAGAACAACAAATTGAAGAAATGGAACAAAACTTGCATGACAGTGCAACATAGTCTGCAGGTGAAAATCAAGACATAGAAGATTTAGTACGAAGAACTGTTCAATTGAGAAAGCAGTTCTTCTTAACGAACACACCAATACCCGAGGGTAGCGTAGATGTGTCATTTATTAGAGAAGAATATGATTCCGAACTTGAGGTCTATGCTGAGGAAGACCGCCAAGAATACCACATAATTATGGGTGTCAATCAGAGAATGATGATTGATGATCTTCATAGAAAGATCGAAGAAATAAAGTATTTGGCGTTAGCCGAAGAATTTAAAGAGCTCCATGTTGACCATGATGACTGTGCCCGATTGACTGGACTTCCGAGGAAGACTATAGAAAAATTGTGGCTAATAGAATTTGGTGCACGATAAAAGAAGAATAATACCGGAACGCGAAGATATCGAAAAAATATTAAGGGAAAATCATGACAGTCCGGTAGGAGGTCATGGCGGAATAAAGAAAACTTATTACAGAATATCGGAAAATTACTTTTGGAAAACACTCAGGAAAGACATAGCGAACTACGTCAAGAGCTGTGCTATTTGTCAGAAAAATAAGGCAAATCGACATCCGACTCGAATGCCAATGATAATAACGGACATTCTCAAGAAATTCAACAACAAAATCGCAATGGACATCTGTGGACCGCTTCCTACGACAGCTCAACGTAACAAATACATTTTGACTATTCAAGATTGCTTAACAAAATTCTTTGTAGGAATACCAATGAAACATTTTGCTGCAGCCACTGTGATACGAGAATTTATGAAAAATTACGCGTCATACTTCGGATTACCACGCAACATATTGACTGACCGAGGAACTAACTTCACAAGCGATTTAATGAAAAATTTCGAGAAAACAATGGGAATGCAGCAAAATACGACGACAATTTTCCACCCCCAAAGTAATGGTAGTCTTGAAAGAAGTCATCAAGTACTGAAGGATTATCTGAGACATTTTACCAACGAAAATTTTGACGATTGGGACGAGCGGATTCATTTAGCAAATTTATATTATAATACGTCGAAACATGAAAGTACAGGTTATGCACCATATGAGCTGGTATTCGGAGAAACTCCAAGGGATGTTTCAAGCGTAAAGAAAAATAGCAATATTCCATACAACGAGTACTTGGAAGATTTACAACAAAAAATCACGAAAACCATCAGTGATTGCAAAAGAATCTTATTAGAGAGCAAGCTACGAAGCAAAGAACGTTACGATAGAATGACAAACCCTCAAGAATTTAAACCGGGTGATCTGGTCTGGTTGAAGAAAGAAAGCACGGCAAATGAAAAAACGAATGCATTGAACATACCTTTCGAAGGACCATATAAAGTACTGAACAAACTTTCGGATGTGAATTACACAATAGAAAAAAATAATCGGGAAATTCTTGTACATGCTAATAGATTAAAATACGCTAACATTAATTTGTTTTAGGATCCTTCTGTTTAACTTTCACAGTGGTTTTGGTACAAATTACGAAGAAAGCGAATTTCAGACATTACCCAACCTTTATATGGAATATTTAGCAGACGTGAGGTTTTACCATGAAACCTACAATGTAGTATCATACTTCAATCTGGACGAATTGACAGTGGAGGAGTCGGGAATTTCAAAGGGGCTAGATATCACCGATGGCTTGTTTGCCAAAAATTGTACAGAAGCGAATCTAATCAGAAGGATGCGCAATCAAATCCAAACTTTTACAAGGGATAAAGGAAAGCTCTTTTCGGCGATTGGTGTACCCACACTATTCCGTAACAAGCGGGGAGTATTCGATTTTGAAGGCAAGATCAGTAAAATACTTTTTGGAACCATGAGTGAGGATGACGCTCAGTATTATAATGCTGAAATAGATGCTGTCCATAAAGATAATAAAAAGTTAGGAGATTTGGTCCGGAATCAAACCTATATAATGCAATTGACCTTAGAAAAAACCGAAAATCTCTTTAGAGAATACAACAAAAGATTCAACGAAGTTAACACAAACTTTGAATTGATCGAGGAAAATTTAAAAAAATTAATAAACGCAGAAACAAGACTTGAAAAAGATGCATTAATAACAGAAATGTGTTTAGAAATTGAACTCGCTTTGATAGAACTAGAAAATAACATTCAAATGTTCATTGAAACAGTTCATCTTGCAAAAATTGGACAAATCTATCCCCGGTTACTATCACCGGACCTGCTCATGGGTGCTATAAAATTAATTAGAGACGAAAGAGGTAGTTATGAAATGCTGATAACCATCCGCAACGGGAATCATTTCGAATATTTCGAAATTAGTGAATTGGCAATCAGTACGATAGGTTACCGTTTTGTCTATTTGATAAAGATTTCGAACTTAGAGTTGGGAAAATACACAGCATACCGAGTAATTCCGGCACCTGAAATTATTTCTACTAATGTCATAGCTTATATATCAAATCCACATGATTACATAATTACTAATGATGAAAAGATGTTGTATACGCCTAGCGATGAACACTTTCTCGAAACTTGCAAAACCCACACAGCGACATATTTTTGCAGGAGTGCACACCCGAAGTATCACATTAGGGTGCATGATACATGTATGAGCAAAATTGTTAACGAACGATTAAAATTGAAAAGAAATGATTGCAATGTTAAACTAGTCACACTAACGCATGCAATGTGGATACAATTTAAAAGTAATAATCGATGGCTTTATGCCGCTCCCTCACCTGAAAGCATTAAAGTAATTTGCGATGGTAATGCGGAAAACGTAATGATCAATAGTACAAAAATATTGTGGGTACGCCCAGGATGCAGTGTTGTATCTAACGACGTAATTTTAAACTCTCACGTAGAAAAATTCTACGATAGTAAAAAGGCATTTGTTCCATTGATAACATACAATTTTAGCGACCATTTTCAAATTCTCGCAGATTCTCATTCAGATCTCAGCTTATTAAAAATTCATACGATAGAAATTCCTGACGTTAAAATAGGGGATTTGACAAAATATGGCACAAAATTGACCGAAATCAGTAAAGAAATCACAGATATTGGAAACCACCAAAGAGAAAAAAAACGCCTATAAGACGACAATTAATTGGATCACGTATACCTTGTATGTTATTGCTGGCTTAGTTATACTATATTTGATCAATAAGTTTAAAATATGGCGGTTGTTAAAATGTCTGTTAAAAGGAGCATTTGATCCTTGTATTTCGACTCCGAGCGGGTTCCTTCCTACTCTTGCCAAAAAAAAATATCGATAAAGAACACTTTCGTCCGAATGAAATTTCGATGGGAACGCTGGCTTATGCTAATCCGATTTCATCTAATCTCGATTCACCATCGCAGCAAGACCAAACAATCATTACAGCAACACAGAAAAGAGGAATGATGCAAAGATCAAGACTCCAGATAACAGAATTTGATGATGTAGAATAAACATCACGACACTACTGATCACTGCGATATAATAATCATAATTTTCATTACATTGGGGAAAATTCCTTTTATAATTAGTAAGGAATTTTATTTTAAGGGGTGAGGTGTTATGCCTTTCATAAATTGTAACTTTAAAATGCCAACGTTGCATCTGCCCGACTGCAAACGCATCGGCACTGGTACGTCCGGCCTCGAGTACGTCCGGTCAAGGCGTGAGAACACCTCAAGACCAATAAAATGTCGACTTAGCCGAAATTCCAGAAAATAATCGAAAAGGCGGTCAGTTCGCTTCGAGTCAGAGAACGAGAAGGTCGTGAGCATCTCGTATTAGATAAGAATTAATGGGAAACTTTAACTTGTTCAATTATAAATCATATTAAATAAATAGAACGGTGTCAAAGCGGAAGTAAGTGTTGAAGAATTATTTCAAAATCAACTTCCTTTCCTCGGAATTCATGATGAAAAAAAAAAATACATTTAAATGTATATTGTCCTCGTGTGAATTAGAAATGTCTTTTGTTTAAATTAAGCGTTTTTATATTCAAATCAAACAATATTTGATTGATCGATATCATGCATATTCGTTTATTATGAACGAGGGATAATGTTATCAAAGCTACGTATTTCTTTACAATGAAGGAATGTGTCGTTGCAGCAACCTCATATTCATTCACATTAACAATATATGTAGATTATACAACAAAACAAGACCTTTCACTAAAAAAAGGTTTTTGGTTCACTCAATATCGGTTTTAGTTGGAAAAAAGATATTTAGTTCGATTGACTATCTTTTAGCTTTTGAAATAACTGAGTTTTACGCAACTTACAAGGAAACCTTCCCAGGTGTACCCCGCCGATTTTGTTCCGCTTGGAGTATGTTATTCTACATTGAAATCTAAGAGATACTTTTTTTTTTTTTTGCGGAAACTCATATTTAAGGGGACCGTATGGTCTAGAGCACGAAAATTTCACCTATTTTCACGATTTTTTTTTTGCCATAAAAAATTTAAAAATCGATGTTTTAACTTTTCGGGTTTATTACTACCTTTATTAAGTATACAAAAAAATTTTTTTTTAATTTTAAAAACAGTGTTTATTATCATATAATTGGCATTGAAGACGACCCTCTCGAAAAATCCGACCCGGACGGTGAAGATCGATCCGAGACTTCTACTCATCTGAAACACAAAATTCAAGAAGATTCTTAATCAGAAAGAGTGCAGTTATGGTCGGGACTAGAACAAATCGAAAAAATTAAAAATTGACAAAATGGCGCGCTTTTGAAAAAAAATTCGTAAAATCGGGTTTTTTTTTCACTAGTTTTTTAGTATAAACAATAAGAAATTATTTAAATAAAATTATGATTGTAGTTCCGACGATAGCCATACATGTTGTGAACAACATATCCAAATTTCAAGTGATTCGGTTGAATAGTTTTTTTGTTTTCACCTGCGCAGTGCCGAAAAAAGTCGTTTCGAGATAAATGAGTTTAAAGTTTGAGGTACAGATATTTTCAAAAATTGAGCAAATTTTGAATACTTACAGTTAATCCGCGATTCCGGCACCATATAGGATTCCTTCGGAACGTTCATAATTCAAGATTTCCTCACTCCTTTCATTTCTTCGAGCTGTCCGAGCCTCTTTGGAGTTGTCCGTGCTCCTACGGTTGGCGCTCGATACTCGCAGCTCGTCTCGGTTTTGCGCTAGTTGCTCCGCTTGTGGCCCGATTGTTATGCCCATGGTCTCCATTATTTTCAATAGGGATGCAAATCCTTCATTGAATATGCAAGCGGAAATGTGAGTGGCAATATCAATGATTTTTTTTCCGGCAAACAGATGTTTCGGCGCAAGGTGCCACACGCAAGCATTGAAACTTTCGTTATTGTTCTGCGTATTACTGCCAATACACCTTTCCAATAAAGTCTCTGCTGTCAATTCTTCATAAATTGGTTTTAATATCTCTTGTGCTTCATCGCACAGAGCAGGTGGGTGCTCGTAGGTGTCTAAAGTACCTGCAGCCTCACTTTGACGCCACTTGCACCACGATTCGGAACCTGGAGGACAGTACGAGTGTTGCGGATTTTCATCTGTTGAAATTTTGTGATAATATGCTGCCCATATTTCACTTCTCATCCCTTCAGTCGAATCTGAATTACGTCTAATTGCTAGACCGTAATAAGTTGACAGCTCTTGCAATAATTTATTCGTCAATTGTTGACGCTTCGGTGTTTTATTTATCGATTTCCGCTGTGTCTTTTTTCCCTCTTCTTTTTCTGTCAATTTCTTTGTTGCTTTCTTTATTTGTGTATGTTTTTTTTTCGCATCAACAGCACGTTTGTACAAACGTTTTTTAACATGCAAAACACATTCTTTTTTGCAAACCAAAAAATCATCCCCGTAAGGCTTTGTGTCCAATAAGGCTTTGAACGTTTTCGTGTCGCGGACCGCTCTCTACCTGCGTTATGGGCTGTAGAAGCTGTAATATTGAGAATTTCCGCATGAAAATTTCACAGTATATTCTTGAGATACTATACTTTCGACATATCGAAAAAAAAAAAATCGATTTTTTCAAATTTCTAGACCATACGGTCCCCTTAAGGGGTGAAACACACCCCTAAAGTTGAGGTCTCCTAGGGGAGGTTGTTCATTTCCATATATATGCAGACAAGGGGGCAAAATCAAACCAATTGTATTCAATACTTCATAAAAAGTTATAACTACTCGATTTTTTTCAGCCCTGAGGGGGTGAATAAGCCGAAGTTATAGGGGTTGAAAATTAAAAAAACGTTATAACAAACAGAATATGCTCGATATGGAAGTGAAAAAAATTGCATAATTAACAGTTTCAAAAGTTAAGAGATACATGATTTTACATTTTTTGAAAAAATGCATCCTTAAGGGTGTGCTACCCTTACATCCGAATACCTTTAATTTCTGTAGATACGTATTTTTTTAAGTATCTATCTGCTAGAAAACATTCTTTTGGATATATTAATATATTTTGGATATATTAATGGATATAAGATTGCTATCAACATAAAAAAAAAATCCCTTGAAAAAAATTGTTTTAATAAAAAAATTGCGATTTCGTCTTCGTTATATATAATAATCGTTACAACATATGATTTAGGCATCGCAGATAATGAAAATTCTTTCCAATCACATTGTTACCATATTAATATTTCTAATTATTGTATCATTGTTTTTATTATATTTTATATGCTGTATTTTGTACAGATGTATTTTTGATTGACAAATTAAATTATTCATTATTTTCTTTACAATAGTGGAAATCGTCAAAAAAGTGTTGGAAACATAATGATTTTTTACACCATGAACACCTAACAACAGCAATATTTTGACATCCGGGTACATCACAATGCGCTTTGCAAGTTTTAAAACTAAAATCTACAGGATTTTCAAAATTCTCCGGTCGCCATTCATTATAACCGCTTTTAAACCATGAATACCTAAATAAGTTTACATATCGTGGAGATGATAATTGGTTGTGAACAAGTGACTGAAGCTTAATTATATTATTTCGTAAATGCAAATTTAAATCATAATCCATTAATATGACATTGTCAGAAAAATGTTTCACATAATTTTTCCATATCCTGAAGCCAAAAACATCAAAAGGTTGAATCTTTCCCGTTGTACCCTGCGGTATTTTTCTTAATTTTATATTTTTATCCCGAGGTTTCGCTTCGTCAACAGCTCGAGGGCAATGTCCAGTCCAGGAGTCAATTAATAAAATACTGTTTAAACCAACATGGGGGAAGAAGACATTTTGTAGCCAGGTTTTAAAATGTTCTGAAAGTATGAATTAATTTTTCAATTTGCTTCGTTGCAAGAAATAAACAGTATCTTATGTGTCAATATAAGGAATTCTCTAAAAAAATCATTTTTATTATTGCCTGAAGTGAGTTTTCCAGATTTCGATACTTCTATGTAAACGTTTTCTGGTCTGAATAGTGACGATTCCACTATTGGACCAAATTTACCACTTGGTTCTTTCAAAACCAGGAATAGCGGAGAAAGAAGCCTTCCGTCACCTGCTATAGTGGGCTGAATCGTATAACTATGTGTTGTAGAAGCAATTGATTGTACAAGGCATTCAACTTGTTTCTCTCCTTCAACCGCTAATGTTCTTCCAGAATGCATTTCTAATTGGAAACCACTTTGGTCCGAATTGTAGACGTTCGATAACCCATATTCTTCTATATCGTTCTTCACTTCAGAAACAAATTGTTCAGCAAGCTTTCGCAGATTGTCTGCATTTTCAATACTTTTTTTTGTGATAAATTTACTAATTTTTCTGGAAACAATCCTATGAGCTTTCTTAAATGAGTGTACCCACTTGTCTGACGCCTTAAAACGGACATCTTCATGACCGATTTCTTTTTGTGCTTGCATTGCCCATTTTTTTAAGTCGATGTCATGTATCATAAGACCAGCATCAACGGCAGCTTTAAAATTGGCTAAAGTGCACTCGCAAATTCTAGCTATTGTTTCTTTATAAGTTCCACCTTTATTTAAATATTTAGCCCATCTTTTTAATTGAGTCACTGATTGTACTTTTCTAAATTTTTTGTTTAACGCTTGATAGGCTCAAATTTTTAGTTTTGCCACTTCTCCAATAGTTGACTGCCCTCGATTTATACTCGTACGAAACAGATTCATCATCAGTAGTACAAACATCCGGAGGTAGTACCGGATCATTGATTGCCGATCCCCATTCTTCGTCTTCTACTATTTTCATATCCCAATCTTTGTAAGGTTCTTGGAAATATAATGAATCTTCTACGATTGTTTCGACGCCCATGTAATCTTGCATAGCATTCGTTAATATATTTTCAATGCTTTTTTTAATTGTATTTCATCATTATTTATAGGGCTTTCAGATATATTTAGGGCTTGAAAATGTGCCAAAACTAATCGTATCACATTAAGCGGATTCACTTTCATTTTTGATAATAAATACACTTGATTTCTTAACTTATGGAACTTTTAACAACTTTTGATTGCAAACAAAACACAGAGCTATACACGCCTTTGATTGTTGATATTATTTTATCACGAGATAAATTCCTTCTAACTCGCACTTATCGAATTGAAGCAATTTCTGAAGAACGCGACTTATAAGCGTAGCACAGGCCATCATATGTCAAATAAGAGAGGCAGAGGCAGATAACAGTTATATATTTCTTATCAACGTATTTTGAAACTTCTTTCAATGATAGGTGAAGTAGAATATCAACTCGGAGAATCAGATAGCTAATAAGCAAGGCTAACGAACATATACAAAGTAAGGTTCGAAATGATAAAAGATATCAGTTCATTTACTGCTACGTGATTGTAACAACAAACATCACGTGTATAACAAACTTCTTTTTCTCTAACAAAACGAGAACGAATTTAGCCGATTTTTTCAACAGTTTTTTTATAATAAAAAATAAAGAAATAAAAATAAATATAAACCCTCCATAGCAAAATGGTGACACACATGCAAATTAATAATCTTTTTAAAATTTTATTTCAGACAATAATTACGGCTAGAATCGTGCACATCATTTTTTTATAGGACATTTTCAATGATAGAAATTTCAATGATAGAAAAAAAACAGTGTACAAAATGAAAATAACGTTAAGAGTTCATCCTCTATTCTTTAAGAGTGATTTAATGAAACATCAAAAACTCGATTGAAACAAAATCGCGAAAAAAGCTACTTTTCGATCTCTCAAGAAAAGAATTTTCATTATCTGTAATGCCAGAATCATATGTTCTATCGATTATTATAATCTATCGATTATTTTCAAGGGATTTTTTTTTATGTTGATAACAATCTTTTTAAACAATTTCATGATATGTTCTATATCCAAAAGAATATTTTCTAGCAGATAGATACTTAAAAAAATACATATCTACAGAAATTAAAGGTATTCGGATGTAAGGGTAGTACACCCTTAAGGATGCATTTTTTCAAAAAATGCAAAAACATGTATGTCTTAACTTTTGAAACTGTTAATTATGCAATTTTTTTCACTTCCATATCAAGCATATTCTATTTGTTATAACGTTTTTTTAATTTTCAACCCCTATAACTTCGGCTTATTCACCCCCTCAGGGCTGAAAAAAATCGAGTAGTCATAACTTTTTATGAAGCATTGAATGCAATTGGTTTGATTTTGCCCCCTTGTCTGTATATATATGGAACTGAACAACCTCCCCTGGGGGACCTCAACTTTAGGGGTGTGTTTCACCCCTTAAATATGAGTTTCCGCAAAAAAAAAAAATAGGTATCTCTTAGATTTCAATGTAGAATAACATACTCCAAGCGGAACAAAATCGGCGGGGTACACCTGGGAAGATTTCCTTGTTAATCGAATTCTTATTTCTTCAAATTTTATGTCCAATTGTTTAAAGCAGTTTCGTAATTAAAAGAAAATTGTCTCGTTTCATTGTGATTACAACATACCGAATTAACTGAATCTATTCTTGATTTTGAAAAAATGTATTCGCTTATCAACGCAGCATTTTGTTGTTGTAAGTATACACCGTTCAATTGAACTTTTCACTTTGATAATTTAAAGACTGCTTTTTCCAGTACGTGAACAAAATATTTTGTTGTATTTTCGTGAAATATAGTTATCACCAAAGCAAAATAATGCGTATCTTTAAATAAATGATTCTGAGAGAAACAAAGTAATCGTTTTTAATATGAACAAGTGATTTAATTAAATTGAAGTAACTTTTAGTCGATGGAACAAAGAAAAACAGTCCTTAAGCAAAACATTTTGTTATCTTGAGCGAATGAATTTCATAATTACATTTACGTGATTGAACAATATGTCCTATTCGATCATTCTAAATCATTCAGTTGAAAGTATGCAATATCCCTTCAGTATGACAAAATCGTTTAATTGAGTTGATATTTCATAATCAAATGCACATTTTATTGGACCAAATAAAAATCAGAAAAAATCAAATAAATGGTAGTAGTTTTTCTGACAAAATCATAATGTTGAACAGATAAATAAGATTTAACCGACACATTTAGTTGAAATAACTGTAGCTTATTTAGCGCATATAAGCAATGTTGAAACCAACAAAATTTTAAGGCAACAAAACGTATTTGGTATTTTCGACAAAATTTTTTTCTCAGCGTGAGCGCCGAGTGCGCCTACATGCTTTCCGTCGGTCTGAGCCCCCTTTTATACTTTTATTTACTGTAACAGCTGCTCCTTATTGTATATGATCTACTGTCAGGTATATTTGTGAAATCTAACCGTTACAAGTATATTTGAGCACTGTTTCAAAGTAGTATACGCTCAGAATTTATACGAACAACATCGATACAAGTATCATGGGAAAAGGCAGTAGAACTACAAATGTGCATCCAGGAAGAAATAAGAAACTAAAATACACGGGTAATCAATTTACCGACACATTAGCTCAGTATACAAGTAAATCAGCCGAAAAATTGAAGAAATCGAGAGATAGGAGTTTCGATGTGCACATCGAACAAACGTCAGGATATAGTATCTTGAACTTTTTCACGGTATTTAGTGTTCACGGTAAAGTGTAAAGATAGTGATTGTGAAATATACTCGATACAATCATCCTCCTGCACTTTCTCAAAAAGTTCAAGAAATCTTAAAGCCGATATACGAGGATCTCACAAAAACCGAGCTGCTTGAAAGATGTTTAGGTGGTCATACACAAAACAGTAATGAAAGTTTTAATCAATGTGTATGGAGCATAGCGCCTAAACATCTTTTTAATGGAAAAACAATTGTTGATATTGTGTCGAAGACAGCAGCTTGTACTTTTAATGAAGGCTTTGAGCCAATTTTGAAAATTATGGAGCTGACTGGCATGAAAATCGGCCCGATCGCCATGGACTACGTCGCAAAGTACGACGACACGAGGGTCAGCCTTGCGGAGCGCCAAAGCTTAGATACTTCAAAAGAGGCCAGAACTATAAGAAAACAGGCAAGATTAGAAGAATTGGAGCATTTTGATGCAGAGGAAGGACCGTCCTATGGTGCAAGCATTACAGATTAATTGTAGGTAAACATTTTTCATGTTTTTTCATTTAAAAAATCTTTGAACGCGTTTTTCTCGAAAAATTTTTGAAATTGGTCTCCACGAGATCTCAAAAACTACTCGACAGTTCCTTATGAAATTTAAATCATATATTCTACATATATATTCCTAGAAATTAACGCTCTACGAAGTGAAAATTTTGATTTTTAATATCTTTTTGTACAAAAAACAGTGAAAAACGTGTTTTTTAAATTCTTTTTTCTGTTTTCATCCACCATTTTGTTATTTTTCGATAAAAATTAATATCCAAGCATCATTACCTACCTGACGTTATACTTAATCGAACGCACTTTATTTTTTTTGGTTTCAGACAAGCCGTTCCTGAGATGTGATGGAGACCGTTTGCCTCCTACTTTTCGAGGCGCTTTGTTCAAGTGCAGTTTTTACACATAAAAATGTAATAAAATGAATAAAAAAAAATTTTGTATATAAATAAAGACTAGATTTATCATCCCCAATAAGTTTTATTTCAATATTTTTAACAGCATGCCCAGAAAAAATTCCCAAAAATAGCCTTTTTTTAGCGTTCAAACTCTAATAGCGCCTTAATTATTTTTCATGTCAATCGAGCGCGTGTATTTCAATTTACGCGCGAGACCAAGTGCAGGGACCCGTGACTACCACCAGCAGCGCTGCTGACCCGGATATAGAGTGCACAAATTCGGCGCACTTCTCACGCCCCACTATCGAACCACACACCTCCCCTCACGAAGGATTGATGCGGGAGGATCCGTGCGACAAGAGATCGATAGAGAGATCCCCCGACCGTCCTACTGTGCACACATCTTTAAAAACGTCATAACGGCATTCCGCGATTTCATCCACGATACGTGTACGTGTCGGAAAAGTTTGGTAAAATACGGACAACGGCTCGTTTATTAATATTAATTTTGTAATCTACGGAAGAGGTAGAAGCAAAGTATTGTAATGCGACCCTAAACGCCGGGTTTACAATTAACCAAATACGAAGCGCAATTTGCGTTATTCATTTTATATCAACAATAAACGCTACCTTAGAGTGTGGAATCATAACGGTTTTTGAGGGATTCAATTTTCTACCCATAACCACGTGGCCAAGGCCCGATACCCGAGCGAAGCGAAGACAACCCTGGAAAAAAAGGAGAGAGAGAGAGAAAGCGAATAGGGACGAACGACGTAAAAAGGGAAGAACTTAGGTAAGTTTGGAAGCATCCTACTGAAAATGCATATATTTGACATAAAGCTGTAATATGCCTGCATGTTCGTATTCGGGTACGTGTGTCCTGGGCCATCATTAAGTGGTTGAAATAATCAAACCGTTTTGTTGCATCCATTTAGTTGCGTCAACACGCTACGATATTATCTTAACTAAATATATCTGTCGAAACTACTAAATCTGGATTTAGTCGACTAAATATATAATTGAATCAACGGACTTAAAAAAAAATTCGAACGTCCAGTACAACCAAATTTTTAATTGTATGAACTGAATCATATGTTCACATGGACAGAATAATTGGTTGAAGTTACTAAACTTGTCGCCGAGCGCAGCGCCTCTAGCGAGGAAAAAAGAAAAGGAGTGTAAAGCCAAGATGACGATAAGGAGGATGTGAAAAATAAAGCTCTTAATTTTTACAAGAAAAATTGGTGGTTTTTTCATATTCCCAAACATAATATTGGCGCCCAACAGCGAACAGGACCCATCGAGGATGAGTTCTCATAAAAAGTGCGGTGAAAATCGTTAAAATAATCAGAATATCAAAAAACGTAGTTAACACGTATTTAGCGTTGCCGGGACGCTACGGGGCCCATGCGTGCTGAAACGTGACGAAGCTCGAGCTCGAAGCTCGAGAGACAATGGCGGTCGGCAGCAAGCCACGAGATCGCGCATAAAACTTTCTCGAAAACTCGGTCGACGAAGAGTGTGGTTAACCTGCCAAAACTAAACATTCGTGTAAAAATTTGTATGGTGGATTTTTCGGAAAGACAGTCAAAAGAAAAATCGATTAAATATTGCGATGAGTATGCAGTGAAAACAGTTCTTCGCTAACGTCGAGAGAGTGAAACGGAACAATTGAAAAAGTGGAATTCGGCGAATCGTGACGCTCGGTTGTGCTGAAAATATAAACATTGACAATTTCGATCATTTTCGAACCGATACACATTGTACGAATAGGATAACGCGAGGCTTTGCGCGTGTGCATTTTCACTCATCAAGAGACTCGGTAGAGTCACGGGACAAGTGCATTGACAGCTCTGTCGTCTGCTGGCCCGAGGCTCGCCGAGTCTATACTTTCTCTGAATAAAACGATTCGCGGTGGTGGGGGTAAAATTGGCATGTCTTTTCGTTTAATTACGAAGCTCAGGAGTCGTTTGATATAACGAAAATTGGACTGGAGACTAATTGTCAAAAATGCTTTCGATTGAGCCCAAAATCAGCATGATCGGTGGCGTAATTGCTGAGAAAAAACTTTGCACAGGTCAAAATTATGTATTTTTCTATAATTGTGTGAAGGATTTCGACGTATCTGTATACAACACCATCAAAGGCCTCTTGTCCCTTTCGAGTTTCTGATTGGTTGGTTTCTGACTACCGATACCAGTGAATGACGTGTCAGTATATAACACCATCAAAGACCTCTTGAAGCCTCTCGAGTTTCTGATTGGTTGGTGTCTGTATCTGTGATAATACCATTAAAGTTGTGTGATCGGTGGTCGTGTTCGTTGGGTCTCATCATTTTGATGTGAACAAGTGCGCATGCGCATAATGATGCGCAACACGCAACTGCGCAATGAAACGAGTCATGCGCAATGTGTGAATTTGTGTGAAACGGAATTCAAAAAATAAATGATGAAAACAGTGCAGGACGTGTGGAAGAGTTTGGTTATAAATAGTAATAAATAACCGTTTTAATGCGCATTCGTCGTAAAATCGGGAATCAGTGACAACATTCGGACAAATGAATCGGGATAAGTGATAAGTGTCAAAAGTATTTATTAAAGTGTTTTTTGAGGTTTGAAAGTTTGATGGAAGTTTCGTAAAAATAGTGCGGGATGTGTGAGTTTAGGTAAACAATAACCATTTGACGGGCACTTGGACTAAGTGTCGAAATTATTGGAAAAACGTCGTCAGCGATATTAAAGTTTAATCGGAGTTTCGTAAAAACAGTGCAGGATATGTGAGTTTGGTTAAAATTATTTAACCAAACTCACTTATAGTGAGTATAGTGAGATAAGTAAAAATACTTATAATACGATTATAAGTATTAACTTATAATCGTTGAAACGTTTTTACGTGTTTATTCGCCACTTATCTATTATCTTCGTTTGTGTCAGGCTAGAAAAAATGTATGATATCCATTATAAATTTGGAACTTTGGTTGAAGAAAGATATATTATTTTTTTCCCCTTTTCGATCGCGACTAATTAGAATCTCGTGGCTTAAACAGTATTGAAAATATTAATGTTTTTTCACGAACAGTTGTGAGGTTATAAATATCGTGGTTAGGTTCGATCGACTCTTGGTTACAGTAATAATAAGAAAGTGATGGTGTGAAAATAGTGAAGTGCTTTTAATTAACTTTCGAACAGTGCTGAAATGAATATGTATCTTTTTATTATTGTTAACCCTGCAGTTTTTATTTTCCACACTTAATTCTACGACGAAAAGGAAAGCGATCTCTTTTCTCTTTCGTGACTAAATGTTCCTCGTATAAGATTTCTTGAGAAATCATTTTTTTCGTTTCATTGATAACTATGAAATGGTATGCATTGAACTGTTAATCATGATTGGTGTAAATCGATGTAAATTTGGAAAAGAAACTCTATAAAACTAATAATGAGTGTCAAAAAATATATATGGCAAAGTTTGTTATTATCATGCCGAGTTTTGAGCAGTGTCTAATAAATATTTTTTTTAACTCTACACCGTTGAAAATTTATTTTATTGGTCCCTTTCCTCTTTATTATAAAATGTTCCTCGCTTGCCATAATAAGATTTGTACATCATGAAATGTTCCTTGCATGATAATTGTTGGTCCATTTCAAAAGATTTTCGACGTCGTTTTTCTATCCAAAATATGGTGTAGAATCATCTCGCGTTTGATGAATTAAGGCGTCTTCTCACTTTGGAAATTTAAAAAAATCGATTTTTTTTTTTTTTAAATTTTGAAAGTACATATCTTCAAAAATGTCATCTCGAAATTTCATAAAGATCGGACGAGTCTAACTACATTTTTTGGCGACCGTTAGGTGACTACCTGAGAGTACCCGGCGATCCCTCCAAAACTTTAAACGCAGTTATCTCAAAACAAGGTTTTTCGGTGCTTTGTTGATGAAATTTCGGAAACTATCCGGCCGATTGTCATGAAATTTGAATGACATATGCTTCATAGTTATGGCTATAGCGCATATCATCAGATTTTTTAAATTTTGATTTTAAGAATTTTTTTTTTACAAAAAACTGCAAAAAAATCGTGGTTTTTTTTTACTTTTTCGAAAAACGTGCGCCATTTTGTTATTTTCGCGAATATCAAAAATCTGATGATATGCGCTATAGCCACTGACATACTGAATCTAAAACAGTTTTATTTTTTTGTTTCAGACGACCCGTCTCGGAGATACCATCAACAAGCCACGACCATAACATTTTTACACGGGTTTTTCAATGCTACTGATGTATTATAATAATTGTTTAAAAAAATAAAATAAAAATTTTTTCATGTACTTGAAAGATGTGTTTATTACATAGGATCCGTTTTATCCCATAATTTTAAGCAAAAATCCTCGAAAAAAAATCGCAAAAACAGCCTATTTTTGAGGCGTTTAAAGTGAGAAGATGCCTTAATAGACAAATACACTGTCAACCTGCATCTGGATATATATGGATGCATCTGGATGATAACCGTAGTAAGTAATGATATAACTTTATGCCAAATGGCTCGTATAATATATCTTTATGTCAAAAGACTATGCCGGTATATACTCCATATCCTGATATTATCAAAATTTGTATCTTTGGATTGCAACGAATACCTATAGACTCTGAAAATTCTGTGAAGCGACAAATGTACCAAGTATTTCCACTCTTTGGCTCCGATTGTAGTATTATGAATTGAACATTTTGTTACGAAAATTCTTCGGTTGCTCATTTGTCAATGGGATCAAAAATATTGTCTTCGGAACAGCATGGATATATGCAAAATTTCAGAATTTTGTTAGACTCAATACGTTCTATATTTTTTCACATCCCCGCTTTAGTTGTAGCAAAAGGTATTTTAAAAAATTATTTCAGAAAGTCTTCCGATGTGTTTTTTCTGACATTATTAAAATTCATATCTTTGGATTGCAACGAATGCCTACAGACTTTGGAAATTGTGTGAAGCGACAAATGTACCAAGTATTTCTACTTTTTGCCTCCGATTTTAGCATTATTAATTGAAAATTTTGTTATGAAAATTCTTCGGGTGCTCATTTGTCAATGGGATCAAAAATATTGTCTTCGGAATACCATGGATATATGCAAACTTTCAGAATTTTATTTGGCTCAATATGCTTTATATTTTCTCTCATCCCCGCTTTAGTTGTAGCATAATGAATTTTAAACAATTGTTTCCAGAAGTCTTCCGATGTGTTTTTCCTGATATTATCAAAATTTGTATAATTGAATTGCAATGGATACCTACAGACTTTGCAAATTCTGTGAAGCGACAGAAGTGCCAAGTATTTTCCCTTTTTGGTTTCGATTATAGCATTAGGAATTGAAAATTTTGTTATGAAAATTCTTCGATTGCTCATTTGTCGATGGGTTAAGAATTGCTGGCTTCAGAATGAATTCATACATGTAAAGTTTCAGAATTTTGTTGGACCCAATATGCGCTACATTTTTTCAATTCCCTAATTTAGTTGTAGCATAATGAATTTTGAAAAATTGTTTCAAGAAGTCTTCTTATGTTTTTTTACTGATATTATCAAAATTTGTATCATTGGGCTGCAATGGATACCGACAGACTTTGGAAATTCTGTAAAGCAACAAATGTACCAAGTATTTCCACTTTTCGGCTTCGTTTGTGGCATTATGAATTAAAAATTTTGTTATGAAAATTCTGCGGTTGCTCATTTGTCAATGGGATCAAAATTATTGTCTTCGGAACGCCATGAATATATGCAAAATTTCAGAATTTCATTCGGCTCTATTGAGCTACATTTTTTCACTTCCCCACTTTTGCTGTAGCATAATAAATTTTGAAAAATTGTTTCAGAAAGTCTTCTGATGTGTTTCTACTGATATTATCAAAATTTGTATCATTGAATTGCAACAGATACGTACAGACTCTGAAATATCTGTGAAGTGACAAGTGTGCCCAATATTTCCACTTTTTGGCTCGAATAGTGGCATTATTAGAACTTGAAAATTTTATTATGAAAATTCTTCAGTTGCTTATTTTTGGATGGGACTAAAATTTGGCTTCGAAAA
Source organism: Rhimphoctona megacephalus (assembly GCA_963989365.1). Lineage (NCBI taxonomy): Eukaryota > Metazoa > Arthropoda > Insecta > Hymenoptera > Ichneumonidae > Rhimphoctona > Rhimphoctona megacephalus. The sequence goes on along the minus strand of OZ022418.1, from coordinate 8,394,814 downwards.
GTAATGGCTACATGCAAAATTCATAAACTTTATTGAGCCCAATGTGTGGTATGCTTGAGTTGTAGCATGATTAATTCAAAAAATTGTCAGAAAGTCTTTGGTTCCTTTTTTTCTGGAAGTATAGAAATTTGTTTCATTGGAACGCAACGTATACTTACAAACTTTGGAAATTTCCTGGAGCAACATGTGTGCTCAGTATTTCTACTTTTTAGCTCCCATTGTGGCATAACGAATTGAAAAATATTTTCAAAAAGATTTGCTCTACGGATGCTCTGGTTGTGATGGTACGAAAATTTGCACGAAGATAATGCAACTGGTACAATTCAACTCGATCCATTTTCTTGGGCATAGTACTGATCTAAGTTTATCCGCTTTGTTGAATTTATTGTTTTAAAATATCCATAACATACTTTCTGAACTTTTCAAAATTCAAAGATAATATTATAATATCTGTAAGTTCTTCTAGTTTTGAGACTTTCACGGCCATTGTTATTATAAATTGTATTTGCAAATAATATAATTTCACCTTGTTGATAAAAATAAGAATGAAGAAATGCATAAACTTTTTTTTTACAATGGATTCGATACGTTTTCTGTCGAATTACGTAAAACTGGTTCTTTGATGTTTCATTTATCTAAAGCGAAAAATTTCGGAAAAAAATCTGCCTTCCATTTCTATCGTCGGGATAATTTTCTCGTTGATATTTACATGAATCCAAGTAGTACTGCGAGTTGATCTACTTGGATTCATTAAAATCTTAACGAAAAAATTATCCCGACGAAAAGATGCGATATTTGGTTTTCAATAACCCAGATAAATACGCATAAAATGATTGATTTTTTACGTATCGAGATGAAATCAATGTGGACGAATATTTATTCACATCTCATTTTATGGTCGATTGCCGGAATTACGTTTACGATAGTTGCTTTTAACTCCTGTAATTAATTCAAAAAATTGTAGGCCCTTCAAAGCTCATAAACTTTATTGAGCCCAATGTGCGGTATGCTTGAGTTGTAGCATGATTAATTCAAAAAATTGTCAGAAAGTCTTTGGTTCCTTTTTTCTGGAAGTATAAAAATTTGTTTCATTGGAACGCAACGTATACTTACAAACTTTGGAAATTTCCTAGAGCAACATGTGTGCTCAGTATTTCTACTTTTTGGCTCTTATTGTGGCATAACGAATTGAAAAATACTTTCAAAAAGATTTGCTCTACGGATGCTCTGGTTGTGATGGTACGAAAATTTGCACGAAGATAATGCTACTGGTACAACTCAACTCGATCCATTTTCTTGGGCATAGTACTGATCTAAGTTTGCCCGCTTTGTTGAATTTATTGTTTTAAAATATCCATACCATACTTTCTGAACTTTTCAAAATTCAAAGATAATATTAAAATATCTCTAAGTTCTAGTTTTGAGGCTTTCACGGCTATTATTGTTAGAAATATCAAAATTTGTATCATTGGAATATAGCCGATACCTACAAACTTTAACATTTTGTGAAGCGACATGTGCACCAAGTATTTCCACTTTCTGTCTCTGATTGTGCATTATGAATTGAAAAATTTATTACAAAAAGTCTTCGGCTGCTCATTTTTGGATGGGATTAAAATTTCTGTCCTCGGAACGCAATAGATACATCTAAATTTTCTGAACTTTGTTGGGCTTAAAGTGCACTAGGTTTTTTCACATTTCCACTTTAGTTGTGGCATAATAAATTTAAAAAGTTGTTTCAGAAAGTCATCGGGTGCTCTTCTTCTTCTGATAGTATTAAAATTTGTATCATTGGAATATAGCCGATATCTACAAACTTTGAACACTTTGTGAAGAGGAGACATGTGTGCTAAGTATTTCCACCTTTTAGCTCTGATTATGGCATAATAAATTGAAAAAATTTTATTCCAAAGGCTTTCCTTTACAGTCGCTCTGGTTTTGATGGTATTAAAATTTGCTCAAAGCTAATGTGACTAATACAACTAAATTCATTTCATTCTCTTGGGTACGATCCTGGTCTGAGTTTGTCTGCTTTGTTCAATATATTGTTTTGGAGTTCCCATAACATACTATTTGTACTTTTCTATATTCAATGAGAATATTGAAATAGTTGTAACTTTTTATTTTCATGGTATTGTTTCATGGTATTATTTTCATGGTATTCACTTCTTCAATGGTATTGACAAATAATCATGATTCCACCTTGTTAATAAAAATAAGAATGAAAAAATGCGTAAACTTTTTTCACAATAGATTCGATATGTTTTCTCTAAACATACGTGAAACTGGTTTTTTATTTTATCATTAACCAAAAATGAAAAATTTCGAAAAAAATCGCCCCATTTTTATCAACAAGCTGAAATAAGCGTAATATTTTTTACCACAAATCTACAAATATAACAAGGAGATACTGCTATTTAATATGTTTCTTTGATAAACACAAATTCAAATAGCTACAAATTCTATGGAAAAGTTCTGACTGCTCTAATCTAGCCCTCAAAAGCTTTGTAAATTTTTGTATCAGACTCCCAGTTCCCGACTTATTTTAGCCTGATTCCAGAAAGGTAAAGCGAAATGTGAAAAAAAATTGACTGGCTCGAGAATAAAAAAAATGCCAAATTGAAAATTCCAAAACACGTGTCCCTTTATTTCGTGGGGAAAAATCCTGACTCTAAGTAGAAGGGGTCAGGGGTTGGAAATGGAAAAGCGATATTTTCCCAATATAACCTGTTTCTAATCTATATAAAGCAAGATGATTGAAAAGAACGAGAAAAAACGAATCATATCATGCATAAAAATCGCCCCCGTGGAAAAAACCTGAACAAGTACATTTGTTGACCGCCGTTCCCATATTTTTCCATGAATATACATACACTGCAAAAACCTTTTCTCGCAAAAATCCCTGAGAGAATCAAATCCTATCAAAAAGTAAGAAGAGTGATTGACCACTCTCAAAAAATGTATCAAATAAATTCAAATCACACAAAACAAAATGGGTTAATCCTCGCGAAAAGCTAAGGTTGGGTTTCGCAAAAAGTTATAAAATAAATTGAACGATACTAAAATATATGTGGCCTAGTACGTGAGGCTTTATCGTGTGACATAAAATCTTCAAACAATGTTGAATGATGATAGAGAAAAGAATCAAGTCCGAAAATGCAGTCGTTTTACTAACCAGAATGGAAATAAAAACTACATATCAATAAGAGTCCGAAGCAAAAAAAGATTGCAAACGAAAAATAAAGTTAGATGAAAAAGAATTTCGGCCAAAGTACTTGGCGAGGTTATCGCCATGACCGATACATTATGTAAATTAAGTGAAAAAACATTCGTCAAGTACTTCGGCCGAATATTTTTTTAATCTAATTTTTTTCTATGTTTTATAAACCAATTTGTAAGTCAAGGATGATACATCATATTCTTCCGTCATTTCATCTTTGAAAGAATAATAATTCTGAGCCTCCTGACAGTAAAGTTAAATATAATTAATTATTTATAGCTCAGAGCGAATTTTCTAATATCCTCGCTGCATTTTCGCCCCTGAATGACTTATTCTAATACATAACTTGAAAGCTAATGATAAAGTGTTTAATTTTCTGAATTTTTGCCTTGGGAAAAGAACTGATACTTGAGGTCTCTTCTATAACACCTTCCTGCCAAGCTATAATCGAATAATAACCTACCAACGAATTAATAACATCTCGAAAATATTTCGAGTCTGTAGTTAACACTTTTGAAATCATTATCACTTTTTTTCTTATCAGAGAAACGAAACGCTCGTATATTTAAACAACCTCAATAATAATGAATTTATGGTAGAAAATCTGTCTCATTCTCTTATGTCGAATTAGTAGTGTGAGCAGTACTGATTCCTGACATTGAAATAAATCGATGATGTAATGAAGCAAACATATTGTAAGTTTTTTTGTTATATACAGACTCTATTGGAGTCTATATAAAGCGAAATATATGAAAATACTATAGAAAAAAGAAGTGATATCAAATAGCAAAAATCCCCTCCCGGGGAAAAAAAACTTGGACAAGTACATTGGTGGTCCCTCTTTTCCCTATGATATCACAAAAAATCCAAAACCCCACGTAATTTTTTTTTTTTTTGATGTTTACTAATTTTATTCATATCCCGGAGGGAAAACAACTATATAGATCACGAAATATCCGGCCAAAAAACCAGACTTCACAATAAATGTTACTTTGAATTTATTTCCACAGAACGAAACAAGAATCAAAACATTAAAAAATCAACGTTATCAAGATGAGAAAAATACCTTTTATAATTGGTGTGTAAGAAGTATCAGTAGTCTAGAAAAAAATGAAAAAAGTCGACATCTAAGTTACGTGCAGCAGTAAAATTTACGATATCAGTACTAGGACAAGTATTTCTTTGGTGACTGAGAAGATATCAATATGGACGTACCGGCAACGTAGGGCATGCAGTTAGTGCATTGCTTCTATGATCTCCTAAGTCGAATAGCTACTTTTGTTTTGGCTATGGCGCGAACAATGTTGCCAAATAGTATTTACTTATATGACCTAATGAAACAACACTGCCTGCGCCGTGGCTAGAACAACGAAAAACAAGCAGGAACAGGAAATTTTGCATAAGATCCCGTGCTTTCGTAATGTTAAAAAAAAAACTTTAATTTATGTCTGTACATGATAGCACAGTTTTATTTGCTTGGTAATAATTTGATGAACGTTCACCACCGTACGTTGAGCGTATACGCACAGAGTACTTGTCCGGCCCATAACTTTTTATTAAAATTGCTCATTCAAGTGAAAATCAAATTGGAGGTGCTTTTCGTTGCATGCGTTGCTTTTCGCCGTCAGAAATTTATAATAATATAATAAAATATTTATAATATATAATAAAAAGTGAGTCAAAGATCTGTGGGATTTCAAAATTTTATTATATATTTATAATATATAATAAAAAGCGAGTCAAAGATCTGAGCGATTTCAAAAATCGCACAGATCTTTGACCCATTGGGTCTCTTAGGTCCGGTAATCGTTACAGCGAAGTGCATAATGCAAAAGATGTGGCAGTTGAAGACCGGATGGGACGAGCCTCTGCCAGCAGACTTTCAAGGAGCATGGACCGAATTTTACAGCTCGTTGCCTAAAATCAATGAAATTCAAATGAACAGAAATGTCAATCCTGACAATACAAAAGAAACGTTCGATCTTATCGGATTCGGCGATGCATCGGAGATTGCATATGGAGCGTGTCTCTACGCTGTTTCCGAAGACTCGAGTGATAAAAAGCAATCACATTTAATTGGCTCAAAAAGCAGGGTCGCACCGCTTAAGGGGACAGAGCTAGTTGGAACGTCAAAAAAAAGGCCTTTTTTCCGATTTTTTTTTGGTCAAACGATAAAATAATTCACAACAAAAGTTCTTCCGTTTAAAAGATACATATGTAATGTATATGTTGCAATTTTTTCAACGCAATACATATCGAAATAAGCTGGTGACCGTCAATTGCCGAGGACGCTGCAAAAAAAACACGGTTTGCGGTGATCAAGCTCACGCTGCAACGGCTCATCTGAAACAAAAAAAACGGAGGGGATTTTTAGTTAATGATATAATGCTCCGGTTGAACGAAGGGTTTTGAAAAATTTCCATTTTTCACAAAATGGCGGCCGTTAAAAGTCAAAAGTGTTTTTTTGACCAAAATATCAGTTCCATTTTTTGCTATTAAAAATAAAAATAATTATCCAAAAAAAAAATCCTTCGTTCATATGGAGGACTACCATGTATAGAAGAAGTGATATAAATTTCAACCCGATCGGTAAAGCCGTTCTCGAGCTACAGTGATCACCGACTTCAAAAACATGGTTTCGAGAAAAACGCACTTAAAGTTTTGAGTACGGTTTGCATGCAGATAAAAAAATTTTTTTGTAACTTACATAGAATCGTCTATTCCTGGGCCATATACTTCGCCTTCCTGCGCTTTGTTGGTGGTATTAGAAGCCACTTTTAGCTGCCGCCGAGCTACTCTCGCCTCTCGAGTATTTTCCAGGGATCGCCGATTAGCCTGCTTTATTCGAATAGAATCCTCGGCCTTGGCAAACTCGTGTGCGTACGGTCCCAACTTAATCCCCATGGCATCGAAGACTGCCAGCAAACCGTATGTACCCTCGTTGAAAGTGCAGGTAGCAATGTAAGCGGCTATGCTGACGGTAGTATAGCTGGCAGGTAAGGTTTTCGGCATGACCTTCCAAACAATTTGATTAAAACTTTCGTTGCTATTCTGGGTGAAACCTCCAATGCACCTTTGCAACAATTCAGTGTTTGTGAGACTTTCGTATATAGGCTTTATTGCATCGAAGACTTCCTTCGGCAACGCAGTGAAATCGTGTTTGAAAGATTTCAACGTTTTCTCGGCCTTTGCTCGTTGATATTTGCACCACGAGTCAGCACCTCGTGGACACTTGTGATGCTGCGGTTTCTCGTCGGTTGAAATCTTATGGTAGAGCGTAGCCCAAATAGCATCCTTCATTTTTTTGACCGAATCAGAGTTGTCACGAATAGCTTTGCCAAAATACACGGACAATTGGTCAATTAATTTAGCAGTCAGTTTCCCTCTACCGCCGAGTCCTTTATTATCTTTTTTACACGATCGTAGACGGGTGCCCATCCGTTTTTGAATATGGCCAACGCATTCTTTTTTCGTCACTACAGTTTCTCCATAAGGAGCAGCTGCAACAATGCCAGAGTAAGTCTTTGAATCTCCATCCCCGACGTAATACAAAAATCTCACTCCAAGATTTTCGCACGAACGACGAAACATTTCGATTACAGCATCGACCTCCATCTTTCCCGCACTGCCTGTATGATTCGTCGAACAAGTTTCTTTGTGTGCTTCATACCATTCTTGATATTCTTCCGTGTCTTTTTGATTTTTCCAAACTTCACAAGCCTGGCAGTAAGAACTTTTTACAATTACGTCAAGAACTTTGCCCGTGAAATGTCCTATTAGCGATGTGACGCCAAACAGAGACGAAAATCCGCGTTTGTGCCACGTTCCATCACCTGACACAATCAAATCAGTATTCTTACTTTCACTGTTAGTAGAATTCAAGTTTATCTCTTCTTTAGAAGCCTTCTTCATAAAAAATTGAGCCATATTTTTACTCGCTTCACAAATATGCTCCAGTAATATGCAGTACGTAGATTTAGCCAACCATGGCGGGAAGTCCATCAATGCGCAAAATTTTTTTGCACCTTTGTAACCGACGCCTATGACACGCATCGCTAATGTGAACCTTCGATTTATTTCATAAGAATGGTGAATAAAATCGCACGACGGTATGTATTGAGGAGTACACTTATCACACACCACAGAAATTTTGAACCCAAGTCCACGTTCGCTTACTATTCCAAAACATATTTTACTGTTGCACTTAGCACATTTTACGAGACTCGCGAGCGACGAAAAAACAGTAAAAAAATTAATTATTCGGAAATTAACTGCATCTGTTTTTGGCACATGATATTCGTCCTGACCTCTTAATTTTTTTGCTGATGTACTTGCTCCGCCATCATCAGTCTCCGCAGATTTTGGATTGAAATACTGTTTCCTTTTCAAGGGTCGTGTTTTATAAACCCGTTGACTTTTCCGCACTTCTCTCGATATTTTTCTATCCATCTTGGACTCGAAAACTCACGAAATTGTTCCGAATATGGACGTTCGCACGCTCCAACGTTTTGAATCTTACTGATACTGAAACCGTATTTTGAACTACGAAAGGCCTTTCTTATTTTCTATATGTATATATGAGTGTGTAGGGCTATATTGATGGTCACAATATATGTATGTATACGCAATACAATAGAGACCTTCAGGTACCCTCTAACGGACTCAGCTAGTCGAGCGGACAGCTGCCGCTACCTGCTTACCTATGGCTCAGACACGACGTGCTACAAAGTCTTGTATTTCGGCGAATAATGGTCCGATTTACATTTACCTGGGCGGAAAATGTTCGTAAGAGATTCTACTTTTTGAAAATGAAATTAAAAAAAATCGATTTTTCGAAAATTCTAACTAGGTCTGTCCCCTTAAAACGATATCGTTTCTGAGGTTGGAATTAAATGCAGCGTTATTACTCGTTAAGTTGTGTGATATAGCCAGACAAGCTTACGGAAGAAAAATTGGGAAAATCTTTCTTTGGAGTGATTCGACGATCGTCCTTAGTTGGATTGCAACGTCGCCGAACATCAGAAAAACGTACGTTACTAATCGAATAGCAAAAATTCAAGAGTTGTCGCAAGGAGTGGTTTGGCTGCACGTAGCATCAAAGGAAAATCCCGCTGATTTAATTTCGAGAGGGATTTCTGTCAATCAATGGAAACAGAGCGAGCTCTGGTGGCATGGCCTCGGATTTCTCTGCACATGTGAATGACCAGAATCACGAGTAATTGAAATCGACATGACAGAGACAAAGTCGTCGGCGGTTCTCGCGAACATCACGATACCGACATTCGAGATATTGAGAAGATTTTCTTCGTTTGAGAAGCTTCAACGAGTGATCGCCATCGTTCTCAGGTTCATAACAAATGCGCTGGGAAAAAAGAATAATGGTTCACTTTTGGTTCATGAGTTGGAAAGCGCAGAAAGAACAATTATAAAAAATACGCAAAAAGAAGCCTTTGCGGCTGAGCTTAGGTCTTTGGAACAAAACGAGCAAGTACTTAAAACTAGCAAAATCGCGCCGCTTAACCCATACATCGACGATGAGGGTATAATTCGGGTGGGAGGATAATTAACAAAGGCCAATATACCAGAAGAACACAAACATCCGATATTATTACCGTCTCGACACCATATTAAAAGCTTAATTATCAAGAAAGAACATATCCGATTGCATCACTGCGGATCGGAGAATTTGCTATGTGCGCTGCGATCAAGATATTGGCCACTGAGTGGCAGATGTGAAGTCCGAAAGGTTACGAGAAGTTGCCTAAGGTGTTTTCGAAACAGGCCGAAAACTCCCGAAATAATTATGGGAGATTTGCCAAGCGAGCGCGTACGTGAATCCCTAAGGCCCTTCGTAAACACCAGAGTAGACTACGTCTGGCCACTGCGCGTACGAGAGAGCCGACGCCGCGGACGTGTCCATAACTCAAAGGCGTGGGTTGCAGTGTTTACTTATTTCGCTACACAGGCAATGCATCTGGAACTCGTCACCGAATTAAGGCCTTACATACGTCCAGAATTTTCAAAAAATCGATTTTTTTTTTACAGATTATTATTCTCTATAGTTTTAGGCGTATTTCTGTGTAAGTCGATTGTACAAATTCCCCATAGATCGAAAGTTATTATAGAAAACGTGACTGCCCAACGAGAGTCTGATACGCGCAGGTAGATGTCTCGAGCGAAAAGTAGAAGAGCTAGGGGGATTCTGGACCAAATGGAGGCGAGGGGTATGCGGTGCGGGGGCGGAGCCCCCCGCGCCGCATGCCCCTCGCCATGACTTCAGAATGCCTCCTAGCTCTTCTACTACACTCCCCTCCCCTGCCCTCGCCACGACCCGGCAGTAGGCCAAGCGGGGAACGAGGTGTGTGGAAGAGAGATGGTTAGATGTGAAGGATAATGAGTGGAAGAGAGATGGTAAGGTTAACATATGAAAATGAATGCTGAAACCTTTCAGTTTAAAAACAATTATATAATGCAAATAAAAGAATAATACAAAATTTATAGACTCAAATATTGTGTGTGTGTGTGTGTGTGTGTGTGTGTGTGTGTGTGTGTGTGTGTGTGTGTGTGTGTGTGTGTGTGTGTGTGTGTGTGTGTGTGTGTGTGTGTGTGTGTGTGTGTGTGTGTGTGTGTGTGTGTGTGTGTGTGTGTGTGTGTGTATGTGTGTGTATGCATGACTATGTTTTTTCCTCCAAAATCGATGACGGATTTGCAGTTTCTGAAACAGACCAAAAACAGAAAATTTTTAATAAGAGCTAGGGGGATTCTGGACCAAATGGAGGCGAGGGGTATGCGGTGCGGGGGCGGAGCCCCTGTGCCGCATGCCCCTCGCCACGACTTGATCCAGAATGCCTCCTAGCTCTTCTACTACACTCCCCTCCCCTGCCCTCGCCGTGGCCCGGCAGTAGGCCCAGAGGGGAACGAGGTGTGTTGAAGAGAGATGGTTCGAAGCATAATGAGTGGGAGAGAGAGAGAGAGAGAGAGAGAGAGAGAGAGAGAGAGAGAGAGAGAGAGAGGGAGCGAGACAACTAGATGGGAAGATAAGTGAGTGTGAGAGAGCAAGTATGAAAAATAGATGTATGCTTGGAGGAGCATTTTAAACAATATCATTTAAAAAACAATTTCATTTCCAAAATTGATCTCGAGATGGATAGATGTGCGAGTATGTATGCAATCCACCCATCGAAAGACCCCTGGACATTGACGAAAAATGAACTCGAATCGATTCCCAAGGCTTTGCTTTTAAAATATTTTAGCTACTGTATAACGTCATTGTGGGATCGTTTACCAGAGTATTTATGGTGTGATAGTGAGATACAATCATATCATGAGTGTGATGATCATTTTAATCCATCGTGGTAGGAAACGCATATTGACGCCGTTGGACCTATACGTCGAGATTGTGAAAAGTGTTTTGAAATGGAAGAATTGGTGAATATATGCAATTCGACGTACGAAGAATCCTCGAGAAATTACGCGAGAGGAGCCAGAAATTATATCACCAACGGCGATTAAAAAATATTTCAGTGACTACACAGATATTCTGTGGGAGCGTTTACCCGAATATTATAAATCTGACGGTGAAATTAAATTATTCCGTCGATGCACTGGACATTGGAATACATCATCGATGGAAGATCACATTGACGGTCCGACACCGCTACGTCGAAATTGTAGAAAATATCGAGAGAGTGAAGAACGTGTTTGAGCCTGTTCCGGGGTGCACGTGTCTACAGACAAGGTTGGAAAAATGCTAATGTAATGTCAGAGTTTCACTCGTTCCAAGGAAAAGTAAAAAAAAAAAAAAAATGTTATTTAGTATAAGAAGTCTTTACAACCATTGTAAGATGTTTGAGCGTTATACGAGATTGAGAGATTAAGAGAGTTTGAGAGTTTAAGAAATTTGAAGAGTTTGAGAGTTTGAGAGAATTTGAGAGCGTTTAAAAGTTTGAGAGTTTGAGAGCTTAGATTTGGAGAGTTTAAGAGTTTGAGACTTTGAGAGTTTAGATTTTGAGAGTTTGAGAATTTGAGATAGTGTGTGAGTTCGAGACAGTTTGAGAATTTGAGAGTTTGAGAGCTTCCCAGCAAATACAACTTGTATAATTTTCGTAACATTGATGTAAAAATTATAAATTTATATAAAGTTTACATAATAGTTACGAAAATAATCCAAGTGTGTTTGCTGGGTTGAGAGATTTTGAGTATTTGAGAGAATTTAAGAGTTTGAGTTTCAAAATTTAAAAGTTCGAGAGTTATGAGAGTTTAAGAGTTTGACAATTTGAGAGAGTTTTAGGGTTCAAGACAGCTTGAGAATTTGAGAGTTTGAGAGTTTGAGCATTTGAGAGAGTTTGAGAGAGTTTGAGCGTTCAAGACAGTTTGAGAATTTGAGAGTTTGAGAGTTTGAGAGTTTGAGAATTTGAGAGAGTTTGAGAACGTTTTAAGAGAGTTTGAGAGAGTTTGAGGGTTCGAGAAACTTTGAGAATTTGAAAATTTGAGAGAGTCTGAGAGTTCGAGACAGTTTGCGAGAATTGGAGAGTTTGAGAGATTTTATGAATTTGAGAGTTTGAAATTTAAAAGTTTGAGAGTTTGGGAGTTTTAAGATAGTTTGAGAGTTTGAACGTTTGAGTTTGAGAGTTTGAAAAGTTAAAAGTTAAAAGTTTATGAATTTGAGAGTTTAAGACAGTTTGAGAGAGTTTGAAAGTTTGAGAGTTTGAAAAGATAAAAGTTAAAAGTTTCAGAGTTTGAGAGCTTGAGAGGTTGAGAGTTAGATAGTCAGAGAGTGTTTAAAAGTATAAGAGTTTGAGATTTTGAGAGTTTGAGAAAGTATGAAAGTTTGAGAGTTTGAGTGTTTGAGAGAGTTTAAGAGTATGCGAGTTTAAGAGTTTGAAAGTTTGAGAGCTGGAGAGAGTTTGAAAGAGTTTAAGAGATAGAGAGTTTGAGATAGTTTGAGAATTTGTGAGTTTAAGAGAGTTTAACAGGTCAAAAGTTTGAGAGTTTTGAGAGAGTTCAAGAGTTTAAGAGTTTGATAGTTTGAGAGAGTTTGAGAGGTTGAGAGTTTGAGAGTGTGAGAGTTTGAGAGAGTTGAAAGTTTGAGAGTTTGAGCGTTTGAGAGTTTGAGACAGTTTGAGAGTTTGAGACAGTTTGAGAATACGACAGTTTGACCGTTAGAAATAGTTTGAGAGTTTGAGAGAGTTCAAGAGTTCAAGAGTTTGAGAGTTTGAGAGAGTTCAAGAGTTCAAGAGTTTGAGAGTGTGAGAGTTTGAAAGTTTGAAAGTTTGAAAGTTTGAGAGTTTGAGAGCTTGAGAGTTCGAGACAATTTGAGAATTTGAGAGAGTTTCAGAGTTCGAGACAGTCTGACAATTTGAGAATTTGAGAGAGTTTGAGAGTGGGAGCGGGATGTTATCCATATGGTAACATGTCATAGAGTAATGCATACTGATTTTGTTGTATATTCAAAATTCATGTTACCATATGGATAACATCCCGCTCCCACTCACTTCCAACCATCTCTGTCCTACATACCCGGCTCCCTTCTGGGTCTCTGGCCCAGGGCAAGGAGTATGCGGAGAGGGCAGTTTAGCCAATAATTGGATTTAATCAGAGGAATCCTTATTCGAAAATGCATCTTTTTAAAATGTAGAAATGTCCGAAACACTCGAAGGTCTTGCTTGCATGGTCTCAGAGTATTCATATCTTTCCCTGATGGGAAACAATTTCTTCAAGATATAGTGAAGAAGAAGATTTAATCCGGAAAACTAACAAAACATCGTACAAATTGGCAACGCGGCGAGGAAAATTTTTTCATCAATCTATTCCAGCTCATTCTTCTAATCTTTCATTCGCCAATTTTGAAAACTTAAAAAATATGAGAAAAAAGTTACACGTTTTTCATGAATTGATGGGAAGATCATCTATAGTCTGGACAATGTCGCATATAACGAGCTAATACAGCCTGTTGCCACAAACCTCCCAATAACCGCTGGAAAGCCTATTGTAGTTATCACTTTCATGTTTGCGGACAATGGGAAGGGAGGAAAACATTTCTCCACGAATTTCCAAAAACGCATACACCATTAAAATTTGCTAGAATATATTCACACTCTTCAAGCTTCACCATTCCTGAGGACACCATATCGATAATCCCTTTTTATCGGAGGAATCCTTGTTTGATAATACATGTTTTCTCAAAATGTAGAAATAGACATATTCGAAACACTTGAAGATCATATCCTGCTTGCATAATCCCAGAGTATTCATATCTTTACCTAACAATCAGGTGGAAAAAAATATTTTCTGCATGATATAATGGAGAAGGTTTTATCTGGAAGACACACAAAAAAAAAAAAAAAAATCCATCATGAAATTCGAAAAACGCGTTGAGAAAAAAATTTTTCGTCGGTCTATTCACATACGTGCAACTGAAAATACGCAAGAAAGAAAATTAACATCCTGTACTTTGAAAATTACCCGACCGACATGCTTTTGGGACCTTACCCAAAGGTAAAAATTATCGGGATCGTCAATCCGGAGGAAGTGTGTCTACACATTCACGAAGAAGATGGAATATTGGAGAGAATACTCGACGCGATCAACGTTATACGACCAGATGACAAAGAGGTCCATACACTTCTTGAAGAGGAAATTTATCCGGGGAAGGCCGTGTTATATCGAGAGGATGATAACACACACTATCATGCGATAATTATAAAAAATCTCGATACGGATATTTTGGTCTGGCTAGGGGGCTATGGGCGGGAGACTCTGATAAAGCAGGACGAGTTGTTTACTGCATCCCGATGGACATTTGGGATGGCGTACCAGGCAATAGTGTGCGGGATTCAGGGCATCGGACCGATTAGGAGGAAGTACAGCGAAAAACACGCTGAGATCGTTCGCACTTTTGTAGACGACGTCACGTGGACGCTGGAATTAGAAGTGAAAGAGACAAATACCGATACGATATGGGGAAAGCTCCACTTAAATACCAATCACCCAGCAACACGGATAAATTACGTGGAAATGATGTGTAGGCTATTCGCATGCCGCAAGTCAGAAACAGCAAGATCGTTTCAATTCCAAGCACCTGACCCATTGTTATGCAGCAAATACGAACACGTTGCAACATTTGAGAATTTTTCACATGAAGAATTGATACCAACAACAGCCTCCTCAATCCAACAAAGCTGGGCCTCGAACGACGAGGGCATGCCGCCAAGCGAGGTAGAAGAAGAAGAGGAAGTCGAACCGACCCAATCCCCAGAAGAAATCCACTTTTTAACAACATGGGGAGTCATCGAGGCCCAAATCTCCGACGAAGAAGAAGAGTCCGATGGATATGAGTTGGGTGGTTCATACTAAAGAAAACAAACTGTAAATAGATAAATGAAGAAAAAAATGAGGATAAAAAAGAAAAAAGTTGTCGAATATTTTTTTATTTACAAAGTGTGCGAAGATATAGAATTCAATTTTTTTTTTTTTTATTGCATGAGTAAAAGCGAAGAAAAATACAAAAAGAAAAAAATTACAAATTGATATATTAAAATCATAGAAATCAATAAGATAAGAAAAATACAAAGTACACAAAATTATAGAAACTAAGAAAACAAGCAGAAAGAGCAAAGGCATTTAAGAATAACAAGCGAGCAAAAGGATTTTCCTCGTCCTCACGGCGTTGTGTGCTCGACTGGGACGTAAGCTAGAGGATTGAGGTTATAAAAATATCAACGAGTCGTTTTTCACATTTTTTCTTTTTCCTTTATTGTCTATAAATCATCTTTACTTATCCAACTATTGTGTGTATTATCGAAACCGAGCCATTTCACAAGCAGCTGATTGCCACGCTTCCTCACCACTTTTCAATATGGTAAATATCGGGGTATTTAATATTGAGTAGCTCATGTTTATAGAAACCACCGGCAATGGTTTCATCACGATGATCTTTCAGATGATATGTTACAGGATTAGTTTTTCTTACTCGATAGATTGTAAATATTTTCGTTGTTCAGTTTGGTGTATATAACACTTCTCAAATACATTTCTGAATTTACTTTCGGAAGAGTTAACAAATCAATAGAAATTTACCGAAGCATACAGGTTCAAGTATGTGGGTTTCTATTATAGGCTTTATCATGTTTTACGAAATCTGCAAATAATGTTGAAATTGTTCCTCTCATTGAAGTTGTGTGATAACGAATTATTATTCCACGACTCGGATCTCCCAAATGTGTTGAAACCTTCAACAGATATTCAAACATATTCAATCTTCCCACAAAAATTAAAACCCTAAAAAGAAAAACTTTCAACCCTACCAAAAAGTGATCAAATTAAGGAGTCATGACAAATTTACAAATCCAATACTTGCAAAAAAAAAAAAAAATGTATTTCAAGACTTCACAAAATTACTGCTACATATTTCACGAAAGTTTTCCTTCCTTCCTTATTTCAGAGTATCTTTAAAAAATTATGAAATACATTCCATTTATCTAATTATCGTCTTATAACGTGAAAAAAAAAATTATGTCATGATTCTAAAGTATATAGGTTCAAGTACGTGGGTTTTATAGGCTTTATTATATTATTATATAATAGTATTATAGGCTTTATCATGTTTTATAAAATCTGCAAATAATGTTGAAATCGTTCCTCTCATTGAAGTTGTGTAATAACGAGTCATTATTCCACGACTCAGATCTCCCAAATGTGTTCAAGCCTTCCACAGATATTCAAACATATTCAATCCTCCCACAAAATTAAAACCCTGAAAAAAAAAACCTTCAACCCTACCAAAAAAAAAAAAAAAAAGTGATCAAATTAATGTGTCGCGACAAAATTTACAAATCCAATCCTTGCAAAAGAAAACATATATATTTATATTTCAAGACTTCACAAAGTTACTATTGCATATTTCACGAAAGTTTTAGAAACCTTCCTTATTTTAGATTATCTTAAAAATAAGATGATATACATTCCAATTATCTAATTAACGTCTTATAACATGAAATAATATCATGATTCTAGAGTATAAGAATTTCGAAATTGGAAAACATCGTTTGATTTACAAATGTTCACTAAGCCAATTGAGATCTTTATTCAGGCTCAAGTTGCGACCAGTGGTATGCTGCCCCCATGACATAATTTTTTTTTTCACGTTATAAGACGATAATTAGATAAATGGAATGTATTTCATAATTTTTTAAAGATACTCTGAAATAAGGAAGGAAGGAAAACTTTCGTGAAATATGTAGCAGTAATTTTGTGAAGTCTTGAAATACATTTTTTTTTTTTTTTGCAAGTATTGGATTTGTAAATTTGTCATGACTCCTTAATTTGATCACTTTTTGGTAGGGTTGAAAGTTTTTCTTTTTAGGGTTTTAATTTTTGTGGGAAGATTGAATATGTTTGAATATCTGTTGAAGGTTTCAACACATTTGGGAGATCCGAGTCGTGGAATAATAATTCGTTATCACACAACTTCAATGAGAGGAACAATTTCAACATTATTTGCAGATTTCGTAAAACATGATAAAGCCTATAATAGAAACCCACATACTTGAACCTGTATGCTTCGGTAAATTTCTATTGATTTGTTAACTCTTCCGAAAGTAAATTCAGAAATGTATTTGAGAAGTGTTATATACACCAAACTGAACAACGAAAATATTTACAATCTATCGAGTAAGAAAAACTAATCCTGTAACATATCATCTGAAAGATCATCGTGATGAAACCATTGCCGGTGGTTTCTATAAACATGAGCTACTCAATATTAAATACCCCGATATTTACCATATTGAAAAGTGGTGAGGAAGCGTGGCAATCAGCTGCTTGTGAAATGGCTCGGTTTCGATAATACACACAATAGTTGGATAAGTAAAGATGATTTATAGACAATAAAGGAAAAAGAAAAAATGTGAAAAACGACTCGTTGATATTTTTATAACCTCAATCCTCTAGCTTACGTCCCAGTCGAGCACACAACGCCGTGAGGACGAGGAAAATCCTTTTGCTCGCTTGTTATTCTTAAATGCCTTTGCTCTTTCTGCTTGTTTTCTTAGTTTCTATAATTTTGTGTACTTTGTATTTTTCTTATCTTATTGATTTCTATGATTTTAATATATCAATTTGTAATTTTTTTCTTTTTGTATTTTTCTTCGCTTTTACTCATGCAATAAAAAAAAAAAAAATTGAATTCTATATCTTCGCACACTTTGTAAATAAAAAAATATTCGACAACTTTTTTCTTTTTTATCCTCATTTTTTTCTTCATTTATCTATTTACAGTTTGTTTTCTTTAGTATGAACCACCCAACTCATATCCATCGGACTCTTCTTCTTCGTCGGAGATTTGGGCCTCGATGACTCCCCATGTTGTTAAAAAGTGGATTTCTTCTGGGGATTGGGTCGGTTCGACTTCCTCTTCTTCTTCTACCTCGCTTGGCGGCATGCCCTCGTCGTTCGAGGCCCAGCTTTGTTGGATTGAGGAGGCTGTTGTTGGTATCAATTCTTCATGTGAAAAATTCTCAAATGTTGCAACGTGTTCGTATTTGCTGCATAACAATGGGTCAGGTGCTTGGAATTGAAACGATCTTGCTGTTTCTGACTTGCGGCATGCGAATAGCCTACACATCATTTCCACGTAATTTATCCGTGTTGCTGGGTGATTGGTATTTAAGTGGAGCTTTCCCCATATCGTATCGGTATTTGTCTCTTTCACTTCTAATTCCAGCGTCCACGTGACGTCGTCTACAAAAGTGCGAACGATCTCAGCGTGTTTTTCGCTGTACTTCCTCCTAATCGGTCCGATGCCCTGAATCCCGCACACTATTGCCTGGTACGCCATCCCAAATGTCCATCGGGATGCAGTAAACAACTCGTCCTGCTTTATCAGAGTCTCCCGCCCATAGCCCCCTAGCCAGACCAAAATATCCGTATCGAGATTTTTTATAATTATCGCATGATAGTGTGTGTTATCATCCTCTCGATATAACACGGCCTTCCCCGGATAAATTTCCTCTTCAAGAAGTGTATGGACCTCTTTGTCATCTGGTCGTATAACGTTGATCGCGTCGAGTATTCTCTCCAATATTCCATCTTCTTCGTGAATGTGTAGACACACTTCCTCCGGATTGACGATCCCGATAATTTTTACCTTTGGGTAAGGTCCCAAAAGCATGTCGGTCGGGTAATTTTCAAAGTACAGGATGTTAATTTTCTTTCTTGCGTATTTTCAGTTGCACGTATGTGAATAGACCGACGAAAAATTTTTTTCTCAACGCGTTTTTCGAATTTCATGATGGATTTTTTTTTTTTTTTTTTGTGTGTCTTCCAGATAAAACCTTCTCCATTATATCATGCAGAAAATATTTTTTTCCACCTGATTGTTAGGTAAAGATATGAATACTCTGGGATTATGCAAGCAGGATATGATCTTCAAGTGTTTCGAATATGTCTATTTCTACATTTTGAGAAAACATGTATTATCAAACAAGGATTCCTCCGATAAAAAGGGATTATCGATATGGTGTCCTCAGGAATGGTGAAGCTTGAAGAGTGTGAATATATTCTAGCAAATTTTAATGGTGTATGCGTTTTTGGAAATTCGTGGAGAAATGTTTTCCTCCCTTCCCATTGTCCGCAAACATGAAAGTGATAACTACAATAGGCTTTCCAGCGGTTATTGGGAGGTTTGTGGCAACAGGCTGTATTAGCTCGTTATATGCGACATTGTCCAGACTATAGATGATCTTCCCATCAATTCATGAAAAACGTGTAACTTTTTTCTCATATTTTTTAAGTTTTCAAAATTGGCGAATGAAAGATTAGAAGAATGAGCTGGAATAGATTGATGAAAAAATTTTCCTCGCCGCGTTGCCAATTTGTACGATGTTTTGTTAGTTTTCCGGATTAAATCTTCTTCTTCACTATATCTTGAAGAAATTGTTTCCCATCAGGGAAAGATATGAATACTCTGAGACCATGCAAGCAAGACCTTCGAGTGTTTCGGACATTTCTACATTTTAAAAAGATGCATTTTCGAATAAGGATTCCTCTGATTAAATCCAATTATTGGCTAAACTGCCCTCTCCGCATACTCCTTGCCCTGGGCCAGAGACCCAGAAGGGAGCCGGGTATGTAGGACAGAGATGGTTGGAAGTGAGTGGGAGCGGGATGTTATCCATATGGTAACATGAATTTTGAATATACAACAAAATCAGTATGCATTACTCTATGACATGTTACCATATGGATAACATCCCGCTCCCACTCTCAAACTCTCTCAAATTCTCAAATTGTCAGACTGTCTCGAACTCTGAAACTCTCTCAAATTCTCAAATTGTCTCGAACTCTCAAGCTCTCAAACTCTCAAACTTTCAAACTTTCAAACTTTCAAACTCTCACACTCTCAAACTCTTGAACTCTTGAACTCTCTCAAACTCTCAAACTCTTGAACTCTTGAACTCTCTCAAACTCTCAAACTATTTCTAACGGTCAAACTGTCGTATTCTCAAACTGTCTCAAACTCTCAAACTGTCTCAAACTCTCAAACGCTCAAACTCTCAAACTTTCAACTCTCTCAAACTCTCACACTCTCAAACTCTCAACCTCTCAAACTCTCTCAAACTATCAAACTCTTAAACTCTTGAACTCTCTCAAAACTCTCAAACTTTTGACCTGTTAAACTCTCTTAAACTCACAAATTCTCAAACTATCTCAAACTCTCTATCTCTTAAACTCTTTCAAACTCTCTCCAGCTCTCAAACTTTCAAACTCTTAAACTCGCATACTCTTAAACTCTCTCAAACACTCAAACTCTCAAACTTTCATACTTTCTCAAACTCTCAAAATCTCAAACTCTTATACTTTTAAACACTCTCTGACTATCTAACTCTCAACCTCTCAAGCTCTCAAACTCTGAAACTTTTAACTTTTATCTTTTCAAACTCTCAAACTTTCAAACTCTCTCAAACTGTCTTAAACTCTCAAATTCATAAACTTTTAACTTTTAACTTTTCAAACTCTCAAACTCAAACGTTCAAACTCTCAAACTATCTTAAAACTCCCAAACTCTCAAACTTTTAAATTTCAAACTCTCAAATTCATAAAATCTCTCAAACTCTCCAATTCTCGCAAACTGTCTCGAACTCTCAGACTCTCTCAAATTTTCAAATTCTCAAAGTTTCTCGAACCCTCAAACTCTCTCAAACTCTCTTAAAACGTTCTCAAACTCTCTCAAATTCTCAAACTCTCAAACTCTCAAACTCTCAAATTCTCAAACTGTCTTGAACGCTCAAACTCTCTCAAACTCTCTCAAATGCTCAAACTCTCAAACTCTCAAATTCTCAAGCTGTCTTGAACCCTAAAACTCTCTCAAATTGTCAAACTCTTAAACTCTCATAACTCTCGAACTTTTAAATTTTGAAACTCAAACTCTTAAATTCTCTCAAATACTCAAAATCTCTCAACCCAGCAAACACACTTGGATTATTTTCGTAACTATTATGTAAACTTTATATAAATTTATAATTTTTACATCAATGTTACGAAAATTATACAAGTTGTATTTGCTGGGAAGCTCTCAAACTCTCAAATTCTCAAACTGTCTCGAACTCACACACTATCTCAAATTCTCAAACTCTCAAAATCTAAACTCTCAAAGTCTCAAACTCTTAAACTCTCCAAATCTAAGCTCTCAAACTCTCAAACTTTTAAACGCTCTCAAATTCTCTCAAACTCTCAAACTCTTCAAATTTCTTAAACTCTCAAACTCTCTTAATCTCTCAATCTCGTATAACGCTCAAACATCTTACAATGGTTGTAAAGACTTCTTATACTAAATAACATTTTTTTTTTTTTTTTACTTTTCCTTGGAACGAGTGAAACTCTGACATTACATTAGCATTTTTCCAACCTTGTCTGTAGACACGTGCACCCCGGAACAGGCTCAAACACGTTCTTCACTCTCTCGATATTTTCTACAATTTCGACGTAGCGGTGTCGGACCGTCAATGTGATCTTCCATCGATGATGTATTCCAATGTCCAGTGCATCGACGGAATAATTTAATTTCACCGTCAGATTTATAATATTCGGGTAAACGCTCCCACAGAATATCTGTGTAGTCACTGAAATATTTTTTAATCGCCGTTGGTGATATAATTTCTGGCTCCTCTCGCGTAATTTCTCGAGGATTCTTCGTACGTCGAATTGCATATATTCACCAATTCTTCCATTTCAAAACACTTTTCACAATCTCGACGTATAGGTCCAACGGCGTCAATATGCGTTTCCTACCACGATGGATTAAAATGATCATCACACTCATGATATGATTGTATCTCACTATCACACCATAAATACTCTGGTAAACGATCCCACAATGACGTTATACAGTAGCTAAAATATTTTAAAAGCAAAGCCTTGGGAATCGATTCGAGTTCATTTTTCGTCAATGTCCAGGGGTCTTTCGATGGGTGGATTGCATACATACTCGCACATCTATCCATCTCGAGATCAATTTTGGAAATGAAATTGTTTTTTAAATGATATTGTTTAAAATGCTCCTCCAAGCATACATCTATTTTTCATACTTGCTCTCTCACACTCACTTATCTTCCCATCTAGTTGTCTCGCTCCCTCTCTCTCTCTCTCTCTCTCTCTCTCTCTCTCTCTCTCTCTCTCTCTCTCTCTCTCCCACTCATTATGCTTCGAACCATCTCTCTTCAACACACCTCGTTCCCCTCTGGGCCTACTGCCGGGCCACGGCGAGGGCAGGGGAGGGGAGTGTAGTAGAAGAGCTAGGAGGCATTCTGGATCAAGTCGTGGCGAGGGGCATGCGGCACAGGGGCTCCGCCCCCGCACCGCATACCCCTCGCCTCCATTTGGTCCAGAATCCCCCTAGCTCTTATTAAAAATTTTCTGTTTTTGGTCTGTTTCAGAAACTGCAAATCCGTCATCGATTTTGGAGGAAAAAACATAGTCATGCATACACACACACACACACACACACACACACACACACACACACACACACACACACACACACACACACACACACACACACACACACACACACACACACACACACACACACACACACACACACACACACACACACACACACACACACACACACACACACACAATATTTGAGTCTATAAATTTTGTATTATTCTTTTATTTGCATTATATAATTGTTTTTAAACTGAAAGGTTTCAGCATTCATTTTCATATGTTAACCTTACCATCTCTCTTCCACTCATTATCCTTCACATCTAACCATCTCTCTTCCACACACCTCGTTCCCCGCTTGGCCTACTGCCGGGTCGTGGCGAGGGCAGGGGAGGGGAGTGTAGTAGAAGAGCTAGGAGGCATTCTGAAGTCATGGCGAGGGGCATGCGGCGCGGGGGGCTCCGCCCCCGCACCGCATACCCCTCGCCTCCATTTGGTCCAGAATCCCCCTAGCTCTTCTACTGCGAAACGCACTTGAAACTTTAAATGCATTTTTCTCAAAACTACTTTTTCTGGCACGGTCTGCATGATAACTCATACAGTTTTTAATATTTTTTGATCCTTTTTTTTTTAATATTCGAAATTGTTTTCTCTATAGTCTGTCGACTCGGATTTTTGATGTTGTGATTAAAAAATTTTATAAACATAATTAAAGTGTGACATTTATGACACAAAATGCACACTTTTTTTTAAACTGCCGTAAATTGCCAAAATTTTTCGAATTTCAAAAATCCGGCTCGATAGACTATAATTACAACTTTATTTTACAAGAATTTTTTTACGTTTTGCAGATCCATCAGCATTTCAAGAAGAAATGATGCAGACCGTGGAGCAACTTTTTTTTCATAGTGCTTCGGGAAACGTGATTTTTTATGTTGTAATTTTTGAAAAAAAATGAAATAAATTTTTTTATAAAGTTTAAATACTAATAAACAATGTATAAAAATTATTTTTATTAATTCCTATTGCTATCTCTTCTAAAAACAGTTTTTCTTTTAGCGCGTTTTAGGCGCTGCTGGACGTATGTAAGGCGTTAACGACGGAATCGTTTTTGGCAGCGCTAAGGAGATTCGTCGTGCGAAGAGGAATTTGCTCTAGTTGGTCTCCGACAATGGCACTAATTTTGTTGGGGCAGCGAGAGAGTTCCAAGTGATTTTTGAGTTTCTCAAGCAGCAAAACAGCACGATATCTGAACATCTGGCTCGACAGAAGATCACGTGGAAATTCATGCCGCCACGAGCACCACATTTTGGAGGTTTATGGGAGGCGGCGGTGAAGGCAACAAAACGACATTTAAACGCAGTTACGAAAGGATTAATTTCGACATTCGAAGAGTACTACACTCTGTTGGTAGAAATTGAATCTGCGACCCTAATCAAGTGACCCTAATGATTTCGCAGCATTAACTCCCGCCCATTTCCTTGTGGGGGACACACTCATATTGCCCGCTGAGCACAATTATTTAAGTGTCTCAGACAACAGACTTTCTCGGTGGCAACACCTTCAAAAGGTGCGCCAACATTTTTGGCAATGATGACATGATGAATACCTGCAAGAGTTACAAAAGCGACAGAAATGGTGGAAAAAGAGAGACAACATCGACGTCGGAGCACTCGTGCTATTGAAAGAGGATCAAGTTCCGCCGTTGCAGTGGAACATCGACAGAGTGGTGGAAATCCATCCCGGGACCAATAACGTGGTCCGAGTAGCGACCGTCAAGACTGCGATGGGGCTGTTCAAGAGAGCAGTTAAAAAACTTTGTCGACTGCCGATTGACGAAGAATAGCGATTGATTAACTTGTTCTTTTATTTCATATTTCTTCTCTTATTTTTCCTTTATTTATCGAGAAAATTCAATTTATTTAATATGAGTTATCGAGTATCCTTATTTTTTTTGCATTTAAAATTTGAGTTTCAATTTGATTAATTATTTTTGTTTGAAAGTGCCTTTCAAGACGGGCAGAATATCGCCGAGCGCAGCGCCTCTAGCGAGGAAAAAAGAAAAGGAGTGTAAGGCCAAGATGGCGATAAGGAGGATGTGAAAAATAAAGCTCTTAATTTTTACAAGAAAAATTGGTGGTTTTTTCATATTCCCAAACAAAACTATTCCAAAAAAACTAGGTTTTGTCGTGTGAACACGTTTTGACATTATTGTAACTAAATGTGTTGACGGAAGAATTAATGAATGTTCGAGTAGCTTCTCGATCCGGCCACCGTGTGGCTCTTCACACATATACAGTGGTCTCTGGATGGACATAAATTACGGAAGTCGAGTAGGATGAGACTTCCAACCGATTCTGATGCCGAATTAAGTAGCGAACCTTTATAACTGCCACGGTTTATATTCCCGTGAGAATTCCATCGGAGTCTAATGATTCCCATGGTCAACTGATTTCTCATCATAATTGATGAGAAATTAGTAGAATACACATTTTCGGATTGTAAGAGGTTCAATTATACATACTTGGATATCAAACAAAAAAATTTAACATCAATTTGTTTAAAATAAATATTCGTTGTTTATTTGATTCAAATAAATAAAATTATTTGACTTGATTAGATAATTACTTCATTTAAATAAATATTCAGTCAGAAACAATGTCAGTTTCAGGCAGAGAAACAAAATATTTAGTTCGATTAACTCTTTTTTGTAATTTGAACTGCATTAAGTTATATCAAGAACCGAATGTTTTATTCACTTCCCTTGACTGCAGGATTTGTTGATTCAACAAAAATTTTGTTGATTCAACAAATTTCTTTTCTCAGTGCAGGTTACTTAAAATTGAGCAACAGAATACTTCGAAACTTATCAACGCTCTCTTAAACATCGTGCAATCATATTTTCCTCCTTGCTCAAACCATTTTCTCATATGTTCTTTTATTCTGCCTCTCTTTTCTCTCGGCATCTCTCGATATACTGATGGATAACGTAACAAGTGGCATCTGTTGCATTTATTGGTTTAAGCTGCAGCTTCGAAATACTTGACTTCCTGGCACGATTCCAATTGGCGCTTCGTCAAGGTTTAACCAGATTGCAACTCGTAAAGTCTCCTCTGTAACCCCGCGCGTTTTCACCCATTTTCCTAGTCACAAGAGGTCTTACATTCTGCAGAGTATATTTAATTATTATAGCTCGTTGAGCATCAAAGTACCCACTCCGCTAATAGCCCAAGTACAGACAAAAGAACGAAAGAATGCGTAAACAAAACATGTCTATTTCAACGCGGGCTGAAGGTTAAAAACGAAATACACCCAGAAAAAACCTCTAGTTGATTCAACTAGGATCTAGTTAAGGTAGTTCCCCCACAGGATCGTTGAATTAAGAAATGGTTGAAATTTGGCATACGTATTATTTAATACGTTATTCAAAAATCTGTGCAATTTTAACAAGGTTTATCATCCCGAACCCGAGATATTTATACTTGAAGTTGGCTCGATTAACACGTAACATATGGGCCATGCATGGGTAAACAGTACGTTATTAATTCTACCGTCAGAACTAAAATCAAGAACTTGATGAAATACGAGTAGGAGCAAGAGCAGGATGTCACGAATATTGTAAAAAAACATCAAAATGATTTACCATCTAGTTTAAAAGATATAATCTGGAGAAGTACTACGGTTTTGGCCTTATCAAGAGACTCGGTAGAGTCTCGGGACAAGTACATTGACAGCTCTGTCGTCTGCTGGCCCGAGGCTCGCCGAGACTATATTATCTCTGAATAAAACGATTCGCGGTGGTGGGGGTAAAATTGGCATGTCATTTCTTTCAATTACGAAGCTCAGGAGCCATTTGATGCCTTGAAAATTGAACTGGAGACTAATTAAGAATTTCTCTTTCGCTTGAGCCC
>OZ022418.1:7738738-7763738 GCA_963989365.1 Rhimphoctona megacephalus | reverse complement strand
CGTTTTCGAATTGTACGTCGAGAGCGATCATACAAACCTCTCGACAGAAGGAAAACCGATCTGCTACGGTTTCTCGGGATACTTGTTGCCCTTCTACAATACTACTTTCTCGGATGGTTTGCTCGAATGTTAGGTTGATCGCGAAGCTGTAAGTTATCAAAATACAGGTCCCTGCTGATACGTGGCACCTCTCAAACCACGTTCTTTCCGCCACGGTTGCGCTATGATTGTATTTGCCGTATTTTTGGCATCTAAATTCTCCGCATGTTAATTTCGATTCATTTAGAGACATCGCTTTCTTGTGCTTTGCACAGTACCGTGTGCTTGGGATCAGGCTAACGTCGCGCAACTATTGCAATATGCTGGAGCGGTCTTTAATAATCGAGCTGAGGGTGAAAAAATTGTACGTCGCATCCATTTTACGGATTCAAAAGCGATGTCGAATATTTTTAGATGCGAATGCTGCGTGTGGGAATGATTGTGTATACGGCGATTCGGTAGTAACAATGTGAGAATGTGGTAAGTACGGTGGTTCGAATGTGTATATGCTGTGTCTGGATGTTTCGTATATATATTCTTTGGATGTGAATGTTGCGTGTGTGAATGATTATGTGTATAGCGATTCGGTTGTAAAAGTGTGAGAATGTGGTAAGTACGGTGATTCGAATGTGCATATGCTGTGGCTGGATGTTTTGTGCATATAATATTTTTTGGATGTGAATGCTATGTGTTCGAATGTATTGTGCGTATGGCGATTCGATAGTAGAAGTGCGTATGAGAATGTGGTGAATATGGTGGTTTGAAGGTGAATATGATGTGTCTAGATGTTTCGCGTATATGGTATTTTTTGGATCTGAATGCTATGTGTCTGATTGTTTCGTGTGTATGATGATTCGAATGTTCATATACGTATGCATGTCTTTTATGTGAGTGATGTCTATGTCGCATGGGTTCTTGTGTCGTACTACTTTCTTGTGGGGTAGGGCTCGTTAGATTTTTTGGATTAAGGTTTATTGAGTTTCATTAATTTTGAGTTTTCTTTTGGTT
Source organism: Rhimphoctona megacephalus (assembly GCA_963989365.1). Classification (NCBI taxonomy): domain Eukaryota; kingdom Metazoa; phylum Arthropoda; class Insecta; order Hymenoptera; family Ichneumonidae; genus Rhimphoctona; species Rhimphoctona megacephalus. The sequence goes on along the minus strand of OZ022418.1, from coordinate 7,762,691 downwards.
GGGGTTCATTGGGTTTGTGTTTATTAGGTTGGGGTTCATTGGGTTTGGATTTTTTGGGTTTGGGTTTTTTGGGTTTGTGTTTTTCGGGTTGGATGGAGCTCGTTGGGTTTGGGTTTTTTGGGTTTGTGTTTTTCGGGTTGGATAGAGCTCGTTGGGTTTGGGTTTTTTGGGATTGCTGGCATTACTTTTAGGTTTGCTGGCATTACTATGGTCGTTGTCAATTTTTGGGATTGTTACGTTTCCATTTATTGGAATTTCAGTTTTTTCGATTCCACACATTATACTTTTTTTCTCGGAAAATAATGGTTTTACGAAAAAAATGTATAGAACAAAAAAAATGTATTTTTATTAAATCTACAACTTTTGATTGAAACATTTTTGCCTCCGATCATTATTTTCCAAAATAACTAAGAGAAACCTTTAAAAAATCGTGTTTTTTTCAATTTAAGGCGGGGGGTTTTGACTCGTTTTGCACGCGGAAATATTATTCAAATGCGAGGTAGTTCAAACTTGGGGGGTTTTGAACCGTTTTACACGCGGACATATTATTCAAACGCAGGCTGGTTCAAACCCGGGGGGTTTTGAACCGTTTTGCACGCGGGAATACTGTTCAAACGCGAGGTAGTTCAAACCCGGGGGGTTTTGAACCGTTTTGCACGCGGAAATACTATTTAAACGCGAGGTAGTTCAAACCCGGGAGGTTTTGAACCGTTTTGCACGCGCACATATCATTCAAACGCAGGCTGGTTCAAACCAGGGGGTTTTGACCCGTTTTGCACGCGGAAATACTATTCAAACCCGAGGTAGTTTAAACCCGGGGGGTTTTGAACCGTTTAGCATGCGGGCATACGATTCAAATGCAGGCTGGTTCAAATCCAGGGCGTTTTAAACCGTTTTGTATGCGAAAATACTATTTAAACGCGGGCTGGTTCAAATCCGGGGGGTTTTTAACCGTTTTGCATGCAGGAATACTATTTAAACGCGGAGTGATTCAAACTTGGGGGGTTTTGAACCACTTCGCAAGCGGATATACTATTCGAACGCGGGGTGTTTCAAACCCGGGGGTTTTTGAAACATTTTGTACGCGGAAATACTATTCAAATGCAGGGTGATTCAAACCCGGGGGTTTTTGAACTGTTTTGCACGCGGATATACTATTCAAACGCGGGGTGGTTCAAACCTGGGAGGTTTTGAACCGTTTTGTACGCGGAAATACTATTCAAATGTAGGGTGATTCCAATCCAGGGGGTTTTGAACCGTTTTGCACGCGGATATACTATTCGAACGCGGGGTCGTTCAAACCCGGGGTGTTTTGAACCTTTTTGTACACGGAAATACTATTCAAATGCGGGGTGGATCAAACCCGGGGGTTTTTGAACCTTTTTGTACGCGGAAATACTATTCAAATCGGGCTGATTCAAACCCGGTGGTTTTTAAACCGTTTTGCACGCGGATATACTATTCAAACGAGGGGTGGTTCAAACTTGAGGGGTTTTGAACCGTTTTGCACGCAGAAATACTATTTAAACGCGGAGTGATTCAAACTTGGGGGGTTTTGAACCACTTCGCACGCGGATATACTATTTGAACGCGGGGTGGTTCAAACCCGGGGGTTTTTGAACCTTTCTGTACGCGGAAATACTATTCAAATGCAGGGTGATTCAAACCCGGGGGTTTTTGAACTGTTTTGCACGCGGATATACCATTCAAACGCGGGGTGGTTCAAACCTGGGGGCTTTTGAACCGTTTTGTACGCGGAAATACTTTTCAAATGCGGGGTGATTCCAATCCAGGTGGTTTTGAACCATTTTGCACGCGGATATACTATTCGAAAGCGGGTTGGTTCAAACCCGGGGGGTTTTGAACCTTTTTGTACGCGGAAATACTATTCAAATGCGGGGTGGTTTAAACCCTGGGGTTTTTGAACCTTTTTGTACGCGGAAATACTATTCAAATCGGGGTGATTCAAACCCGGGGGGTTTTGAACCGTTTTGCATGCAGAAATACTATTCAAACGCGGGGTGATTCAAACTCGGAAGTTTCTGAACTTTTTTGTACGCGGAAATACTATTCAAATGCGGGGTGATTCAAATCCAGGGGGTTTTGAACCGTTTTGTACGCGGATATAATATTCGAACGCGGGGTGGTTTAAACCCGGGGGTTTTTGAACCTTTTTGTACTCGAAAATACTATCCAAATACGGGGTGATTCAAACCTGGGAGTTTTTGAACCTTTTTGTACTCGGAAATACTATTCAAATGCGGAGTGGTTCAAACCTGGGGGGTTTTGAACCACTTCGCACGCGGATATACTATTTGATCGCGGGGTGGTTCAAACCCGGGGGTTTTTGAACCTTTTTGTACGCGGAAATACTATTCAAATGCGGGGTGATTCAAACCCGGGGGGTTTTGAACCGTTCTGCACGCGGATATACTATTCAAACGCGGGGTGGTTCAAACCTGGGCGGTTTTGAAACATTTTGTACGCGGAAATACTATTCAAGTGCGTGGTGATTCAAATCCAGGGGGGTTTGAATCGTTTTGCACGCGGATATACTATTCGAACGCGGGTTGGTTCAAACCCGGGGGGTTTTGAACCTTTTCGTACGCGGAAATACTATTCAAATGCGGGGTGATTCAAACCCGGAAGTTTCTGAACTTTTTTGTACGCGGAAATACTATTCAAATGAGGGGTGATTCAAATCCAGGCGGTTTTGAACCATTTTGCACGCGAATATAATATTCGAACGCGGGGTGGTTTAAACCCGGGGGCTTTTAAACCTTTTTGTACTCGAAAATACTATCCAAATACGGGGTGGTTCAAACCTGGGAGTTTTTGAACCTTTTTGTACTCGGAAATACTATTCAAATGCGGAGTGGTTCAAACCTGCGGGGTTTTGAACCGTTTTGCATGCAGAAATACTATTCAAATGCGGGGTGGTTCAAACCTGCGGGGTTTTGAACCGTTTTGCACGCAGAAATACTATTCAAACGCCAGGTGATTCAAACCCGGGGGTTTTTGAACTTTTTTTTACGCGGAAATACTATTCAAATGCGGGGTGATTCAAATCCACGGGGTTTTGAACCGTTTTACACGCGGATATACTATTTAAACGCGGCGTGGTTCAACCCCGGGGGTTCTTGAACCTTTTTGTACGCGGAAATACTATTTAATTGCGGGGTGATTCAAACCCGCGGGTGTTTGAACCGTTTTGCATGCGGATATACTATTCAAACGCAGGGTGATTCAAACCCGGGGGTTTTTTAACGTTTTTGTACGCGGAAATACTATTCAAATACGGGGTGATTCAAATCCAGGGGGTTTTAAACCGTTTTGCACGCGGATATACTATTCGAACGCGGGGTGGTTTAAACCTGGGGGTTTTTGAACCTTTTTGTACGCGGAAATACTATTCAAACGCAGGGTGATTCAAATCCGGGGGTTTTTTAACCTTTTTGTACGCGGGAATACTATTTAAATCGGGGTGATTCAAACCCCGGGGTTTTCGAACCGTTTTGCACGCGAATATACTATTCGAACGCGGGTTGGTTCAAACCTGGGGGGTTTTGAACCGTTCTGTACGCGGAAATTCTATTCAAATGCGAGGTGATTCAAATTCATTGAGTTTTGAACCGTTTCGTACGCGGATATACTATTCGAACGCGGGATGGTTTAAACCCGGGGGATTTTGAACCTTTTTGTACTTGGAAATACTATTCAAATGCGGGGTGGTTCAAACCTGGGGGATTTTGAACTGTTTTGTACGTAGAAATACTATTCAAATGCGGGGTGGTTCAAACCTGGGGGGTTTTGAACCACTTCGCACGCGGATATACTATTCAAACGCGGGGTGGTTCAAACCCGGGGGTTTTTGAACCTTTTTGTACGCGGAAATACTATTCAAATGCGGATTGATTCAATCCCATGGGTTTTTGAACCGTTTTGCACGCAGATATACTATTCAAACGTGGGGTGGTTCAAACCTGGGGGGTTTTGAACCGTTTTGTACGCGGAAATACTATTCAAATGCGGGGTGATTCAAATCCAGGGGGTTTTGAACCGTTCATGCCCTACAACTTTTATTCGAAACATATGAAAATTAAAATTGCGGGTATTTTGAATGTCATATTCGTTATCAGCGCGTTGAAATCCATATGTATACCAAATTTCACATCAATCGGAGGTATGGGCTAAATGGACGTTTATCCTGTGTGTGTGTGTGTGTGTGTGTGTGCGCGCGCGCGCGCGCGCGCGTGCGTGTGTGCGTGCGTGTGTGTGTGTTTTTATTTACATATGTATATAAATAGCTCGTAAGAGTGTGGCGAGAGATATATAGATATAGCCGAGCGTGTTAAACAGCGTACTCCAAAAATTCAATATCTTGATAAATATTAAGAGTCGCCAAAAATCCTTGCAAGGGGACTCTTAGATACTCAAATGGAATGTGTATGCCAAATTTCATGGAAAAATTCGGTTTCTGCTTTTCGGAAGTTTATCCAAAAAAAACAAAAAACTCGAAGAAATTTGAAAAAAAAAATTGAAAAAAAAAACAAAAAAATTTAAAAGAAACAAAAAAAATAAAAAAGTACGTTAAAGATCAAATTCCGTCCTCCACGTGGTAATGTGCGTCAGTAGGGTATGCCGAAGCTAATGGAGTTCTGGCACACAAGGATCGGCGGACAGCTTCTGTACGCGACATCGTCACAGAAATTTTTAATACTCTTTGCGAATTCTTCGAAAGCTAGATATTTTGAGTGTGTGTTCTGGTTTTTTGATTCACAAATTCCGCAGAGTGGTTCACACTTTTGCGAATATAGTCGTAAGCACTCTAATTTTCCAGCAGCAATTTGTTTGAATTTCGGTTCCAATGGGAACGTGATTTTGGATTAAAAAGATCATGGTGCCTTCGTCTCTTTTGTTTTCGGAGCAAATTTTCAGACGTTATACTTTAGAATGTTTTCTGTGAATCATCTTCAAGATGTACACACCTTCAGTCACACGCCGATTTTTACGATCTCACTAGGGCCTTCAATTTTTCATTAGATCAAACGGTCAATTACGTTTGGAAGGGTTTCACATGTTTGGAGATTTGGGATTTTTCGGGTCAGTTTGGGTTTGGAGTTTTCTTGGCTTTTTTGAGAATTATTCCGTTTTTTTTTTAACAAAAATGGTTTTAGGAAAAAAATATATAGAATATAAAATATGCATTTTCACATAATCTACAACTTTTGTTTGCAAATTTTTGTCTTTAGATTATGTTGTTGAAATAACCTAGAAAACCTGCTTAATTATCGACTTTTTTGAGTTTTGACCTTGAAGATTAAATTTGCGCCAATTTTCATTGTCATATTCGTGTTCAGAAGAGTCAAAAACGTATGTGTACAAAATTTCAAGTTGATCCTGCATATGGGCTTTTCGGAACTTTATCCCGTTTCCTGTCAGTTTTCGCGGCTATCACGAAAAAGTGAGGTTGCATTGCCCATGTATCGCGATCTAACGTTTTTTTACCTTTGCTTGCCACGCCTCCGCGGAGTAGCACACTTGCCAAACTGGGGTGTCGGTCACCCCAGCCATAAAAACTGTAATAAAAAATTAACTATTGGATATTTTTCTTTGAAAATTGGTTTGGAACTTCTTAAAAGCTTACTTTAAAAGATCATATAGGTTATATAGCCAAAAATTTAATTTAAGTACACTAAAAAATGTGCAGAACCAAAAAAAATGAATAAATGACAATTTTTACAAAAAAATTCATATTTTTTTTATTCTTTTAATATTAAGGGCTAAAATTTCAGCTGAGTCTTCTACTAATATGTCACTATAAGAAAAAAAAATATTAGTTTACTGGATCTTTCAAAAAAGGTATTTATTCTGAGAAATGAAGGACGATATTTTACGGAAAAATGAGTTATGCTGTTTTGCCAAAAAATTCTATTTTATTTATAAAAAAAAAGAAAATCTTACATTATTTTTACTAAAAATGATGAAAAACATTATTCTAAAGAAAAACTAATCAATTTGAAGTATTATTTTAAATATCAACACAGTCGTTGCATATAGGTACGCTGTGCAGTTGACATACTGCACGATGACAGGATGCACAGCCTGATTTGCTTTTATTGTCTTCTTTTCTTGTGCAGATTTCACATCGACGTTGAGTTTCGAATACAAGTCTCTGCACATTTCTGGATTGAACATCAATTTTCAAAATCCCAGTAATGGCCAACCTCAAGTCTTTGCGCAAAGATATCGTATTGTATCTTTGGTGCAGATACGGCTTCACCAGATACTGATACAAAGGCTCTAAACATTCGATGTCAGTGACATTTTTATTAACGTTGTTTATTTTATTTTCACATGCCAGAAGAATTCTCACATTTTATGTCAATACAGGGATACTTTAGTGTAGGTATAGTATGTACAGATTTATTTTAAACGGTAAATTTATGTTTCCCAAGAAAGAAAGAGACAGAAAGAACGAAAGACAGATCTAACTTAGGCGCGCATTTGAAATAAGAAAGATACAAAATCAAAAGTGGTAAATTATAGTTGTTGGAACGTTTTAAATGAAAAAAAAAATTAGAAGTTGAATAATGTTATATAAAAACTATATTCTTCACTCTGGAATCAAAATATACTCAAAAAAAAATTCAACCCGAAAAATCAATTTCGATCATATTTACCACACTGGGGTGTTTGAAACCCCACGCAACTTTGAACAATTACCACAGACACGTAAACTAGTGCAGTGCTATGCCAATGCCCTGAATAGGTACTGGCAGTCTCGAATTATTGAAGAATATTGATGTAAAGCGATTTCCTTCACGTTTAAGTACTTAAAATTAAGAAAAAAAGGCTGGGGTATAATCCACCCCTAGGTGGTAAGCAAGGATTAAACCCGACAATTTCACGACCCGAGGAAAATGGCATGGGAAGGTTAAAAATTATGAAGCATTTTTTATTTTCTAGATAATCTGTGAAATATTACAATGGATATTGTGGAAAATTTTGTAAACTTGAGCAAACTGTAGAGCTATGTAGAAATTAGCAGGATACAAAAATACCGAATGATGCTTACACCACTCCAATCACGAAATAACAGTTATTATAAATCAATTATTGATGACATTTTTAATCAATAATAGAGTAATGATCATGAAGTTTATTTGACAGATGATGGGGCAATTTTGTTATTTTCTTACGTAAAATGAGTTATGAGATTTTTCTTTGTGGGTATGTGCTTATTTTTAAATATTTCCTTTATTTTCGATCCTTTCAGAAACTGTTTGAAAAATGTCTTAAAATACATGTTTGCGAAATTTGTACGACATTGAACCAATAGTTTCTCAAAAATCGTCTCCGAGAAGAGTCGGAAAGAGGAATCTTTTTGCAGCTTGTCGATTTCGCAAGCGGCCCGATGAGTCGAAGAGGATATTCAGATTTTACTTGAATAATATAACATTCGCACAACAAACGATTTTTCAATCATCACGGGAAATCCAGCCTGCTAGTTTTTTTTATTATTTTTAATTATTATTCCGAACGTACTGAATGAATCGAGTTGTAAAAAATTAGACTATCACCTTTGAATTATCGAAAAGAAATGTGTCTCCTTGAAAGCTCACGAGTGAGTTTCAGAACCGATACCGCTACAGTGGGTTTTAGACAAAAATTAGTCCCATGTTTTGCACCACAATTTCGAAACATCATGCGCATTCGACAACAGAATCGCATGCCCGAGCGTTTAGATTCATTCGCAGCTGTGAAAAAAATTGAATTCAAATAGAAGTTAAGAAGAAGTGCCATTTCTAATTATTGGCAATAACTATGAATATGCATAAAAGCAATGTTTTTTTAATATTGAGGATAATCTAATGTGAGATATGGTGCCTTCATATCGTCTTTAATGTGCCGTTACCGAAAAAGTTTATACAAAAATTAGATCCATCTCTCTCAATTCATTAAATAAATTGACAGCTCATGTATGCTGAAAAGCAAGTTTTGGTACCGATAGGGCTGTAGTACATTTAGAGAAGAAACGAATCCAATGTTTTCTAAAATTATTTAGCAATTTTTCGCGTAATCCATTTCTGAAGTATTTGCATGCGCGTTTGCGTTCATTTCCGGCTGTACAAAAGTTGGTCAAAATACAAATCCACATGAGGTGGGATATTTCCCGTCAGAGCAAAATCTCTCTATATAATGTTTCGTGTACGATTACCGAAATAATGCGCACAATAGTTGGAATCATTTCTTGAAATGAATAAAAAAAAATTATACGCCCTTGAAAACTCAGGAATGGCTTCCAGAACAGATACCGCTACACTACAGCTAATAATGAAATGAATTCATTGTTTTGCGCAACAAATCCTTAAAATATCGCGTATTCCACGACAAAATTACTTGCATGCACACTTGTCTTCATTTCCAGCTTCTCAAAAAATGTATTAGTGTCCAAATTCACATGAGATGCAATATTTATTTTTTTACAATTTCGATAGGTCCACATAAAATAAACTAGTTTTTTGTGATCAAGATGAAACCAACGTGTAATTAAATCTCTCTATACTATAATTTATGCACGATTACCGAAAAAATGTGCACTGTAGTTGAATTTACTTTCTGGAGTAAATTTTTGAAAAATTATACGCCCTTGAAAGCTCACGAGTGGCTTCCAGAACCAATACCGCAACACTGCATCCAAAAAAGGGACGAATGCAATGTTTTGCGCAATAAGCCCTTAATATTTCGCATATTCCACGATATAATTATTTGCATACTCGCTGGATTTAATTTCTAGATTCTCGAAAGATGTATCAGCGTCCAAATTCACATGAGGTAAAATATTTATTTTTCTCCAATTTCGATAGGTCCACATAAAATAAACCAGTTTTTGATGATTGAGATGAAACCAATGTATAATTCAATCTCTCGATATCAAATTTTACGTACGATGATCGAAATAATGTGTACTGTTGTCGAATTGATATATTGGAATTAATTTTTTTTAAATAATGCGCGCTTGAAAACTCACAAGTGGCTCCCAGAACCAATACTGCTACATTCCATTTAAAAACAAATGAATGAAATGTGTTTCGCAACAAACCCTTAACACATCGTGCATTCAAAAATAGAATTACTTGAACGCTCACTTGGTCTCATTTCCACCTTTTCGACAAATGTATCTAACTAAGTTGACATTCACACGAAGTCGAATAGTTATTTCTTTACAATTTCGATAGATACGGATTAACCGAAGCAGTTTTTGGACACAGAGATGAATCCAATATGTAATTGAGTTTCTCCCCATCGTATTTCATATGTAAGTACCGAAATAATATGCCCAATAGCTGAATTTATCTCTTGGAATAATATTTCAAAAAATTAAACGTCTTTCAAAGCTTACGAGTATCTTCATGAACCGAATTGCCACTCTCCATTTGAGAAACGAGCATGCAATGTTTTGCGTAAAAGTCTTCAATATATCACGTATTCTACGACAGTATGACCTGTACGCTTGCTTGGTTTCATTTCCAGCTTCTCTAAAAATTTATCTAAATCGAAATTCACAGGAAATCAACTAGTAATTTTTTTACAGTTTCGAAAGGTACACATATCAAATGAACCAGTTTTTAGATATCGAGATGAAACCAAGGTGGTATTCAATTTATCCCTATCATGTTTCATGTGTGAGTAACGAAACAATGTGCACAATAGTTGTATTTATCTTTTGGAGTAAAATTTTCCAAAATTATTCGTCCTTGAAAGCTCACGAGTTTCTTCCAGAACCGAATCATTACACTCCATTTAAGAATGGAACAAATGCAATGTTTTGCGTAGCAATTCCTTAATACATAGCGCATTCTACGATGAAATTATTTGTACGCTTACTTCGTTTCATTTCCAGCTTCTCTAAAAATTCATCTAAATCGAATTTCACATAAAGTCAATTAGATATTTTTTAACAATTTCGATTGGTACGCATATGAAATTAACCAGTTTTTGGATTTCTAAATGAATCCAATGTAGAATTGTATTTCTCCATGCCACGTTTCATGTGTGAGTACCGAAATATTGTGCACAATAGTAATTTATCTTTTGGAGTCAAGTTTTCAAAAATTATTCGTCTTTAAAAGCTCATGAGTATATTCCAGAACCGAATCACTACACTCCATTTGAGAAAGAAAAGAATGCAATGTTTTGTGCAATAAGTCCTTAATACATCACGTATTCTACGACAGAATTACCTGGACGCTTATTTGGTTTCATTTCCAGCTTCTCGAATAACGTATCTAAGTCGAACTTCACATGAAGTCGAATATATATTTTTTTTTACAACTTCGATAGGTACGCATAAAATGAAAACGATTTTGGACATCGAGATGAATCCCATGTGGAATTTAAATTCTCCATCTTATGTTTCATGTGTGTATACCGAAATAGTGTGCATAATAGTCGACTTTATCTCTTGGGGTAAAATAAAAAAAAAAATAACGACCTTTAACGCTTACGAGTATCATCCGGAACCGATTTCGGAGCACTCAATTCAAAAAAGGAACGAGTGCCAAGTTTTGCGCAAAAAGCCTTCAAAACATCACGTATTCCACGACAGAATTACTTGTAAGCTCACTTGGTTTCATTTCCAGTTTCACGAAAAAAAAAGTATTTAACAAGGAACACTATTCTGGTGTCCGCCTCCGATTTTCTTAAAACTCCTGTATGTGAAAGAGCATTGGAAACTAAGAGACACGTATTTTTTTTTTATCGGCGGAAAAACGGTTTTAAGGGATGAAACCACCCTTCAAAATAAGACATATCAAGGGGTGGTTTTGCAGTTTCACCAACAAGCACTCAACCGATTTCGATAAAACAAAAACCAAAATGTTTCTTATCCAAAGTGATGAAAAGTCCACCACGTGAACGGAAAAAAATAGGGGGTGAACCACCCCTGCATTTATCTGTTTCTCACCCCACATTAAAAAGGGGTGAATATAATGGAATGGAAGGTAGTTAAGTGCTAGCAGCCAAGCTGAACAGACGTGTTTGACAACGCTCCTCACTATCCAATATATAAACACAAGATACCTGTGATGGCTACGACAAACGACGAGTTGAAAAAGTTGATCCAAAACCTGCAAAACACGGCTTCAGAAACAAATGCGAAAGTGGGATGAATTGATAACTCTTTTAAAGAGCTAAATTCAACAGTGAATAATCTAGGGGCAGGGTGTCAAGTCGTCACGGGCCTACTGTCTACTGTGTCAACTGGATCGCGCAACTCGCCATTGTGTAACTCTCCAACCGTAGCAAGTCTACCCTGTGTGGAAAGTCCCCAACCGTGTAAACTGGATCTAGCGCAAACTCTAACCCGTAGTATTTTGATATTTCCCCGACGCTCGCGTATCCCCACTTTCACCGCTTTTCTTAGGTACACGCCGGGCAAGTCCCCACCGTGTCCACCGGACCGCCCGACATGCCATCGTTGAAACTCTCCAACTCTAGCAACTCTACCATGTGCCCAAGTGCTCAACTGTGTTATCTGGCCCAGGCGCGCCAACCCTCATACGTAGCAGCTCGACATTTCTAAAATTTCTGGACATTAACGATTTGCGAAAAAAGAAAATCGCCATCTTTCGGACGTTACGAATATTGATATGCAATAATAAGAGAATCAACAAGTTAACAAGTAAATAGTTTTTCATCGTCGTTAGAAATTAGATTATTGGTTTTCAAAAATACGCTTGCTTTTTTTCGGAATTATGTTTTTCCGCTTCTCGACTTTTTCCGAAGTCGTTATTCCACCAGCTTTTCATTAAATGCCTTAGCTATCCCCATAAACATGGTGTTCAAGCTCCTTATGAAAACATGTGCAAAATCCACAGTTTTTTATTTATTTTTCACAATTGTCTAATAAAATTTTTAATCGGAAGAAATATTCTTTAAATATTCATATGCATTTAGAAACAAATCATTTCATTCAGCGATGATAAAAACCATTTATCTTAATTTCATTAATGTATATTTGACTTGATCAATATGTTAAGGGCTTCATGGATTTGTTGTCGTTGAAAATTAAATGTTTGTAGCTTCTCAAAAATAGTCAATTTTCACTCGTTTTCATTTTTTTATTTGCGTAAAAAGGTTGAAATACATTGGTGCACGATATTAAGGCCAAATGTCGTGCCGATCTAGCCACCGTGAGAACGACAGAGAGAGTAACAAATTTGTAAGGTAAAAATTTTCCACACCGTTAGTCCGATTGGAATAAAAAAAGTATTTGCGCATTTATGCCATTTGTCTGCGGAGGCTGAAACTTTTTGTTATTTCGATCGGTCGTACGGGGTTGAAAATGTTGACTTTCGAAAAATCGAGAGGCGTGGGTTATTGCAAACACCCTTAAAGGACCACTAAACTGTACCGAAAATTTAGGTCTTTTTTAGTGGCTGTACCTCGTGTAAACATTTTCCAAAAATGTTTACGTAAAAATGTGTATGTTAGGTGGTAAAAATTTTTCAAGCATTCTAAGACGTGAATCTTCCAGTTTTTTTTTGAAAATATCCTTACCTTCAAACCGTTTCTTTTTAATTACTGTACTATTTTCTGTACCCAATTACAGGCAACTAACGCGAAAAACGGATGTTTCACTTCGATCGGCTGTAACTAGGGAAACAAAAATCGTACAAAAAGTTTAATGGTAGTTTTGGAAAGCTAAGTGTAACCGCCTTAACGTATCCTCTTTAATAGCTTCCAGGTGGTAATTTTATATAAATAATTGTTCATTATGTCAAATCTTTTTTACAGAAGAACCACACAGTAGCATATTTTTAAAATTTTTGTTGAACATAATCATCCTCAGTGAAAAAACACAAACCTATGTATTACCCCTGCCTTTTCTACAGATTCAACATATTTTTACTAAGTGTGCATGATCCCACTGCATGATCTTCAGATTTTTTTTTCAATAGGCTTCCAATGATTAAATATGACAATTTTGTTAAAATCATATACAATCGCCTGTTTAGCCTCCACATTTTTTTCTTCCGTCGTAAAATATAAATAATTGCTCTATGATGTTTTCGGTTCGATTTGGCCTTTTTTCCACGACAACAAAAGTGATTCAAGAAAAGAAAAAAAATTATTGAAAAACAGTTACTAAAACAATCTATATATAAAAAAATGTAATCACGGACAAGAAAATTTCACGGAAACAAATAAACAAAAAATATTTAATCGGGAAAAAAATATAAAAAATTTCGAAATTGTTGAAAAAAAAACGATTCTGTTTTTTTCTAATTTATGATATGAAAATATTTTCAAAAACTATCATTTCCTCACAATAAGTAGTTAGAAAAAAAATTTTATGTTCATGCCACTTGAAATTTTCAAGTAATTATCAGTTTTATTGTAGTGTGAGAGAGTCTTATAGCATGACCGCTGACGGGTTAAGACCATGTTTGAGCGGGATATAGCCACTCTAAACAGACCAAAAATTTTCGAAAATGTTAGTGATCCTCTGATTTGTCCACCAGTGCATGCTCGCATTTTATACAATGCAGTGTTTAAATTATATTGAACAGTGTATCTATCGCTGAAAAAATTCGTGGAACTTCTGGAAACAATAAGGCAGCCGCTAAAATGAATTGATTTCGAAAATTCCCATTTCGATTCCAACTATTCTATTGAAGCATCTCGGTTTCGCAAGCTTTTTCTAATATTTTTTGATTGGACATTTTTTTGACAAAAAAAGTTTGAGAAATTTGAGAATACCATCCAAAATATGCACAATTACAGATTTTATACGTTACGGCGCTTCCGCTTTCCTATATGAAGGCTTTATTTTCATCAGCCAATCGCGGAATCAGTGGTGCACAGCAGCATAATTTCATTCTAGTCAGCTAATCGATGGTAAAAATCGACTTTGCACAATAAATTCACTGCATCGGCTAGTTGTTTAAAGATGTCTTTGGGGTTGACTCATAATGTCCAAATATTATGCAGTAATATATGAATCCTTTCAAAGGCTGGCTAGTTATTTCGAAAGAGAGGGCAACTAAAGGCGTTTTGATACAACTATTAGTTAGCTGCAATAACAATTTGAGTTACTGGAGCGAACTGGCTACGCAAAGTCAAGTTTTCATTGCGCACAAACAACCGATGAGCATCTTTGTTTGCAGACTTCATTCAAACATTTTTGGAAAATGTTTACGCGAGGTACAGCCACTAAAAAAGACCTAAATTTTCGGTACATTTTAGTGGTCCTTTAAGGGTGTTTGCAATAACCCACGCCTCTCGATTTTTCGAAAGTCAACATTTTCAACCCCGTACGACCGATCGAAATAACAAAAAGTTTCAGCCTCCGCAGACAAATGGCATAAATGCGCAAATACTTTTTTTATTCCAATCGGACTAACGGTGTGGAAAATTTTTACCTTACAAATTTATTACTCTCTCTGTCGTTCTCACGGTGGCTAGATCGGCACGACATTTGGCCTTAATATCGTGCACCAATGTATTTCAACCTTTTTACGCAAATAAAAAAATGAAAATGAGTGAAAATTGACTATTTTTGAGAAGCTACAAACATTTAATTTTCAACGACAACAAATCCATTAAGCCCTTAACATATTGATCAAGTCAAATATACATTAATAAAATTAAGATAAATGTTTTTTATCATCGCTGAATGAAATGATTTGTTTCTAAATGCATATGAATATTTAAAGAATATTTCTTCCGATTAAAAATTTTATTAGACAATTGTGAAAAATGAATAAAAAACTGTGGATTTTGCACATGTTTTCATAAGAAGCTTGAACACCATGTTTATGGGGATAGCTAAGGCATTTAATGAAAAGCTAGTGGAATAACGACTTCGGAAAAAGTCGAGAAGCGGAAAAACATAATTCCGAAAAAAAGCAAGCGTATTTTTGAAAACCAATAAACTAATTGCTAACGACGATGAAAAACTATTTACTTGTTAACTTGTTGATTCTCTTATTATTGCATATCAATATTCGTAACGTCCGAAAGATGGCGATTTTCTTTTTTCGCAAATCGTTAATGTCCAGAAATTTTAGGCGATAAAATTTATGGTACGAATACATGAGCGTGGCATTGTGAAGTAGTAAAAACCTTATAAAATACAGCTTATGAGATTTTAATTCGAAATCAATCGATATAGTAGAAAACTGACGTAGCAGGTTGTCGGTACATGGGAAAATTTACTTGCTGCTGAGCTGATCGTTGGGTACGTGCGATTCTATACTCGAAATCTACAGCCGAGACAAAAGTGGGGATATACGAGCGGCGGGGAAAAGTAAAGATGCTATGTATAAGACTTCGTACAGGATCCAGTTGACACGGTGGCCACTTTTCCGGTGTGTATCTGAGACAGGCGCTAAAAAGTGGGGGTACGCGAGCGTCGGGGAAATGTCGAGCTGCTACGTATGAGGGTTGGCGCGCCGGGGCCAGATAACACAGTTGAGCACTTGGGCACAGGGTAGAGTTGCTACAGTTGGAGAGTTCCAACGATGGCATGTCGGGCGGTCCGGTGGACACGGTGGGGACTTGCCCGGCGTGTACCTAAGAAAGGCGGTGAAAGTGGGGATACGCGAGCGTCGGGGAAATATCAAAATACTACGGGTTAGAGCTCGCGCTAGATCCAGTTTACACGGTTGGGGACTTTCCACACAGGGTAGACTTGCTACGGTTGGAGAGTTACACAATAGCGAGTTGCGCGATCCAGCTGACACAGTAGACAGTAGGCCTGTGACGACTTGACACCCTGCCAATCTAGGCATTGAAGTGCGTGAGTGGAAAGATAAGTATGATTCTCTTGCAAAGTCCTTCCAGCTACAAGATGAACAAATAAAATCCCTGCAGACGCAAGTCAACTTTCTGATCAATAAAGAAAAATCAAGAAATCTAATGATTTTTAAAATTCGAGACTCAGATGAATTCAATAAAAACCTAACACACAATCTCATAACAAAGTTCGCAGATGTGAATATACCCATCGATGAAAATACAATTGAAAGCGCGGTACGAGTCAGAAAAGTGCCCGGCGAAAGACCAATTAAAGTAGTGTTTGTGGCCCCGAAATATAAGAGAAAAATGTTCAGCAATCTAGCCTCGTTAAAAAAAGAAAATATTTTCATTGGAAATGACCTTTCCAGAGAAGAGAGAGCGCACAGAAAAAATTTAATCGGCTTGCTAAAATCGTTTAGAAAAGATGGCTTCGAAAAAGTTAAACATCGAAATTCAAAAATAATTATTCGCGGTAAATCGTACTCGTACGAACAGGCTATTGACCTCTTTAAGGGAGCTTTCCAGTGTGACAGCCCGAAAAATCGCTGTTTTTCGCGATTTTTTTTTTTAAAGAAAAAATAATCTAATCGGTCTGGTTTTTTTTTATATATTAATTGGGTATTGAAGAATACAAAACAATTTTTTAAAGATCGATTTATTTATTAATTAATATCTATAAAAATGATGAAACAATTGTTGCAGAAAATGCACTTGGATGTGATGTCCACGTTGGGGGTCACAATTTTGATCTGAAACAAAAAACACAAAAAGATTATTGATCGGTATATAATTGGCTTTCGTGCTATGGAGGCTTTTTTTGTTTTTTTTTTTGCAAAAATGGCGCCGGTTTGAACAAAAAGTATCGATTTTAGCATTTTTTTTGGCAGTTTTTTTTACAAAAAAATAGGAAGATGTCAAAAAAAAAGCTTCCATAGCACGATAAACAATGACGTTAAGAATATTGTGTAAAAAAATCAACTCGATAGCTTTAAAACTCTGCCCTCCAAGTTGGACACCGTTTTGAAAAATGCTGTTTCGAGAAAAACGCGTTCAAAGTTTCAAGTGAGGAAATTTTAGGTAAATCGTTTACTTACGGTCAATCAGCGATGCCAGGTCCATACAATATCCCTTCTGCTTCTTCGAAAAGATCGTGCTCAATGGATTGTTCAGTCCGACGAGCTGTCCTCGCCTCTTTGCTATCCAGGGACGCCCGGCGGTTTGCTTGGGTGATGCGCGCATTCTTGTACTTAGCGGCGAAATCTGCGGCGCTCGGCCCTATCGTGCATCCCATCGTCTCCAAAATTTTTAAAATTGGGTCGTAACCTTCATTGAAGGTGCACACAGCACACTGCGTAGCGATTTCTACTATCTGCTTGCCGCAGAATACGTGCTTTGGGGCTAGTTGCCACACACAGTGATTGAAGCTCTCGTTATTGTTTTGAGTGTTCGCGCCCGTACATCATTCTAAGAGATCCTCCGTTGTTAGATCATCGTAAATCGGCTTTAAAACTTGTTGTACGTCTTCGTCGAGTGCTGGTGGATGGGTGTACTCCTCTCCTGTGGCCTCGGCCTTGCGCCATTCGCACCACGAATCTTCTCCCGGAGGGCAATACTCATGCTGAGGATTTTCATCAGTTGAGCTTTTGTGATGAAATGTAGCCCATATGGCTTTCCTCATATTTTCCACGGAATTGGAATTTTGACGAACTGCCAAGCCATAATATTCGGAGAGATTTGTCAATAATTTTAACGTCAATTACGCTCTTTTCGGTTCAACAGCAGTTTTTTTTGTTTGATTTTTTTTAGTTTTCGGAGTACTCGAACGAGATTTTTGCTGCCGAAGTGCTCGCAAACGTTAGATCCGTTTCGATATCGTGTCGATTTGTTCCCTTGAAACCCGCGGATCTTTTTCGTTCATTTCGCGGATGCCCGCTTCTCGAGCCTTTTCTATCCTGCCACGCACATTTCTCTTTCGTAGATCTATCCATTTTGAATGTCGAAACCGAACTGAAAGACGAACCGGACTCACGTTGGAAGGTACACGAGCAGGTAGGAACGAGACAATAGAAATAACGGTCGCACGGGCAGACGGCCGACGCGGCAGCTGTAGCGCTCCGTTGCCTTCTTCCAAGAAATGCTGTACAGTAACCGAAATAATCTGAATTTCGGCATGAAAATTTCAGGGAATATTCGGAAGAGTGTATACTATTCGATGAAGCAAAAAAAATCGATTTTTTCAAAATTTCACACTGGAAAGCTCCCTTAAAGCACCTGGAAACAGAGAAGAGGGAGAGGACAGCGATAGCTCAACTTCTTCAAAAATATCCTCGGGAAGCCGGAGCAAGAGAGTACGCAACAAGCAAATCACTGGAAACAGTAAGAAACCGATCATAACAAACATACCTTCTTCAGCCGGCACAAACACGACCGATCAACCGCCTGTGGCACGAAAACAATAACGTACACCGAAGTCTAAGGCAACGCGGATCAAAATAGTATACTGGAACTGCCATGGCTTTTCAAATAATTCAGATATTCAAGATTATATAGAGCATGCGGACATCGTATGTGTTAGTGAAACTTGGGTTACTACGATGCCCCAAGCATCAATATTCCCACCAAACATAGCCACACAGAAAGTAGAATGGATTCCGGCCGAAAGAACGGCACAACGCGGCAGAGCTAAAGGGGGAATTATCATGTACGTAAACGGGGAAGTGGCGTCGTCGGAAACGGTATACTCCTGTAAAACCTGCATCGCAATTCATTGCGATGCAGGTCGGGCAAACCCCGACTGATATGGGTCCATCATGCTGTGGAGGTTAAGATATTCAATTAATAATTTGAGAACAAATCTCTCGAATATTTTTGAAAATTCACACAGATTAGCAATGGGTCTACAGTCTGACGGAGATTGCGGCTGATTTGCTTTTAACAGAGGGCGAATGTATGCAAGTTTCCAATCCGTTGGGAATCGACCAGTATGAAAAGAATGATTGAAGAGATCTGCTAATAGCTGACTAATTCGAGGGAGTGCCGCCCGGATTGTAAAAGCTGAGATCCCATCGGGGCCTGGAGCATGGGACTGAGACGTCGAAGAAAGAATTATGGTGGATACATTCTCGGCTGTAGCCATAGTAAATTTGAAATTATGAGGACAGCATGGGAGAGCGTTAACATTGCTTGCAAACTCGGCATAAGAACATGGTTGTGATGTACAAGCGATGCTCGCGAAATACGCATTTAGTTCGTCGGTTGAAAAGAAGTTGAGACAAGACTCTCCACGTGGTTTTATTAGTCCTAGGCACCCTAGCTCCTTCCATGAGCGCGAGGCCTCAGAGATCAAAGATAATTTCGAGTAGTGATACGTTGCTTTAGCTCTCTTTAGATCTGCTGATAGCTGGTCCCTAAAATCTCTAAAAATTGACAGTCGAAGGATGTCCCCTGAGCATTTCGCTTGCTTATAAAGTAAATTTTTCCTTCTGATGTGTGATCTCAAGTCTTTGGTGAGTTAGGGCACTCGCGGCTTTCCAATTTTCATCTCTTTTTTAGGAGCATGGAGATTTAGCGCTCCAAGCACGGCATTATTTAATGTATTGAGAAAATGATCTACACTATTGGGCAAATTGTCATTGGTCGAGTTGATTGACTGATCATTTTGGATATATTCTGTGATAGTATGCTGAAACCGATTTTCATCGAAGTTGCTGAAATCACGTCTCAGAAGGACGCGCACGGACTGCGGAGGCGCATACAATTTGTACGCAAGTTCGATGAGGTCATGGCCAGCTATAAACGGCGAATGAGATTTACAATAATTATAAAGTTTATCACGGCTATCAAGAATAAAAACGTCCAACCAGGACTCAGTTGAAGTGGTGTGATGAGTTGCTGCAGAATCGACAATGAACAGTGACTACGAATAGACTAATTGTCTAAGAAATGAAGCTTCAAAATTATCTTTAAGCAGATTACAATTGAGATCGCCCGTAATAATTATATTTTGATAGGCAAAGAAATGTCGAGAGTACGCATTGATAAACTGTGCAAAAAGGAGACCCTTAGGTATTCGGTACATGGCCGAGAATAAAATAGACTGTGATGAGAAACGTAGTTCTAGCATAATAAATTCAGGTGCATTGATAGTATCATTGGAAGAAAGTTCAAAAATTTTGACTTTCAAGAAATCATGTACGTAGGCAGCGACACTCCCATCCCTCGATCACAGTCTATCATGACGTATGAGTGTGTAGCTTTTCAAATTAACTAGAGTATTCAGAATGCGAGAATGTAGCCATGTCTCCGAGACCGCGATGACGTGGTAAAAGTTATTGGTGAGGTGAGCAACAATTAGTTCGAAGTGACTGAGCAGAGAGTTTGCATTAAATTGTGCAACTTTCAGAATACTCAGCGGCACCGGTTCTCGGGGCATAGATACAGTTCTCATCGAACTCGCAATGCCCGGAGTGCTAGATGTAGGCGGTCACAGAATCGCATCGAGGTCGCACAGCGCCTTTATTCTACTACTGGTGTGTCCATCGGCCTTACGCGCAAAAACATTACCATTCAGCAGCCAAATGTGCCCAATGCCTAATTCTTTTGCTCTGGATCGTGCTTCACGATAAAGTTTGTGAGTATCTGGGGCAAGCATTTCATTAATATTTATTTTTCGATTCTTTGCCTGTGGGCTATTATCCTCGAATAATTCTGATCTAAGTATATCTTTCTTATTGCGCTTTTTTCCATGACAATTCATCGTACTGATCCTGAGGTGCGAGCTACTACAAACGTGGCAGTAGTATTAGCCTGAGGACTACTGGAGGCCGGTTGTGCTTTACGTGGTAAGGGGCGAACAGAAAGAATATGTGGAATCAAGTGAGAGATGCCTAGTATATCGAAAACGCGGGCAGCAATATCGTGTGACGAGAATGGAGCATTAGTTGGAATGCCTGACATTTTCAACTCACTGAGATGACTGTCACTATTCTGATTTTTTGCTCCTGATTTCACTGTTTCCAATTCATTGCGCAATGCACGATTTTCCTGCTCTAAACGTTCAATACGAGCTGAATGCTCACAGAGTAAGCCTTCGATGACAGGTATTCTTTCGAGAATTCGGCGAAATTCATCATTGGTGGCTTGTTGACGCTCACTTAACTGATCAATTTTAGCTTCGGTTCAATCGAGTTTTTCGATAATTTGAGCAAGCATTACATCGGAGCTCGAAGATTGGGTTAAACCGGTTACAACTGGGCTTTGAGAGCCAGCTAGAGATGAATTTAGAAGGTCGATTGGCGTGGTGTCTACTGTGTTGCGTTGAGACACGGAGCGAGAGTTAGATTGTACAAGAGTAGGGAGATAATTAGTGTAGCAGACTAACGCATTACGAGATTCGAGATATCCTGCGATGCACCTTGGAT
This sequence comes from Rhimphoctona megacephalus, assembly GCA_963989365.1. Lineage (NCBI taxonomy): Eukaryota > Metazoa > Arthropoda > Insecta > Hymenoptera > Ichneumonidae > Rhimphoctona > Rhimphoctona megacephalus. The sequence goes on along the minus strand of OZ022418.1, from coordinate 7,741,464 downwards.
GAAAGGAACGTTCGCAATCATGGCAAGTTAGCGCCGTTAACGCAATATTTCACCCACACTTGAAGCAAGAAGGAGCTATGCTGTACTAATCAATGCGCTAAACTCACTAGGAATAACAAAGCACTATCGTAACAAAATATATAATAATGCGAGAAATTACTGTTATAAATAATAGCATATGCTCGCGATTTAGATTAAATATTCGCGTGTAACTGCTATTGTGATGAATGAACCGAAAGGTTCGGAAGTCGCGAACAGTGCATGACAGCTTTTCGTATGAACGTGCTCACTGATGAGATAGCTGTGAGGCGGTGTATAAGTGAGTAAATAGCAGGCTCTACTGCATTGACGGTGTGTATAAGAGAACACAGACAAGAGCGTGACTTCACTTTGATTTAGGCAGATATCGCGGAGATATCGATGAATTGATTCTGTGGATCGAAGATAACACACACCACTATAGCTAATCACTTGGCCCGTGAGGTCTTCGGTTAAAATCGTGATAGCTCGGCAAGGATCGACCAAGCATGCGCACTACGGCTGTGGCCAGTTTGTGACAGATGTCGATGGATAGCTGAAGTGAGACAACGATGAAGAGTAAGTAGCAGTGATTGTGTGTGTATGATAACATACGTATCGATGAGCACAATTCAGCAGGTAGCGAGTATCGGTGAGCGCGGGCTACGCATGCGCCTCATTGATCCTGATTGACGGTTGATATTGGAGCGCCCAAGTGGAGAAAAATGTTTTCCCGTAAAAACCAGAATATGATTGCAGTGCACCAGTGCGAGGGTGTGAGATTAAGCAAAATGGTGCAAAGCAATTTTAAGCGTGCTTTGGATCTGAAACAAAACGCCCGAAGGCAGTATTTCTGCAGTAACAAGTCGAAAAATGACAGCTCGAATTGACTTGTGACTAGCTGTACTCACCGATCCAAGAGAGAGAGGAGAGAGAGAGAGAGAGAGAGAGAGAGAGAGAGAGAGAGAGAGAGAGAGAGAGAGGTATATAGAAATGAAATTATAATCCCGTTTCCTGTTGGCTAGTTTTCGATGAGAACGGGGCCAATTCGTCATTTTAGCTGAAACAGATGTTCACGTTGTAAGTAATGGAAGTGGTTCGAGAAGCGTTCCTTCTTATATGACATCAGTCTCATCTACAAATCCGCCGAGTACAGTGAATTTTGTGCACAGCAAAGTTACAGTGTTTCATTTCCTCAATTTCAAAAAAGTGGTCTGTGTGCTCCAATCTTTGAAAAAGTAAGTTTGTCTACTTGTAAATTTATTCATATATCACGTTAATTATTGTTTCGATAATGTATCATATAAAACTTGTCAACTTAACGAATGAATCGTGTTACAGGATTTTCATTCAAGTTGCGGACGCATCTGTGTTAGCCAACAACGTTCCCGCGCATTTCTCATCGAATGACGGAGTTCTGAATAACCGATATTTTGGTAAGTACGAATGTTATTTGTAAATAAATTGATAAATATAGTGAAAGTAATGCTCCAATTTGAAAACGTTTCATGAGGCATCGCAATATATATAATATTTTTGATTACAGATTTTTATACACTTATTCGTGGAGAGGTTAAGATACCCCAACTCGTTCATTAGATGTTCGTGGACAACTACTGACAATGGCTTCAGATGTATGTATTATCTGCGAGGAATCATTGGAAGAACAAGAAACCTCAACAGTGAAGAAAAAAGGCACCGGAACATTGATTTCCACTAGCAGATAAAGGAAAGAACGAAAAAACGAAAAGTATGTATTGAAGGGCAAAGAAAGTATAATTGTTCACGCCAAATGTTATAAATCGTATACACACGCAAGTTCTATTAGAGCTTACTTGCGTAGAAGTGAATAACCGACCGCGAGTTCATCTACCAGACGTTCTCAAAAATTCAATTTCAAGAGTTTGTGTTTATTTTGTGAGAGTGATGCGACAGAATCTTTCGTTATAAAAGAGATGCGAAAAATACTTTCGTTACCACGATCAGTCAGTATTCTCGCGATGCAAGAAACGCTAGTAAATATCTAGAGACGCGGCAGCGTCTTGACGCCAAGTATTAAAAAGAAAGGCAAGACGTGCAGTGTATCTTTACTCGAGATTGGGCGATTTCCCCTCATTTTTGAACTTTACATCGTCGCCATTGGAAGAACGTTCGACTTATCAAAAAAATGAAACTTCCGCAATATAATGTGGTCAATGCCCTTCCGATGGTAAATTTTTTTTTTTGCTGCGACCCGCGGAAATACGCGAACTGGGAACCGTTTCGAACGGTGTCGCGAATTTATTTCGGAAATTTTCTTCCACAATATATATATGTCTACTTTCCGATCCCCCTCCATGTGAGCAGAATGTATCCCTACCCGCAATACAGTACAATAAGACGCAGCATTACATAGACACATATACTATTCAAACCCGGGCAAGGGGGGTCGCAGGGGGCGAAGCCCCCGCGGGGGTCCGGGGGCGGAGTCCCCGGCGGGGGGAGGGGGCGGAGCCCCCCGAGGGAAGGAATTACAATTTTTTAAGTTTCTAAACTAAACACACATACACACAACACAAAAACACAGATACACAACACAGGCACACAAACACGGAAAAAGCCACATTGACATAAAAACACACAAATACATAGGCACAAATACAGACACAGATACATACACACAAATACAGACCTACTCAATTAGACACAAATTAGACGCACTTGCACAC